>VXCM01008351.1:0-17325 GCA_014773175.1 Lucifuga dentata
CTGTTTTTTACGTGTCCTTGAATGACAATAAAGTTATCTATCTATCTATCTATCTATCTATCTATTGGCTGAAATAATGCAATTATGATAAATTTCAACTGTTTTGACTATGCAAAAATTTCCAGAATACGACAGGGAGGGAGTGGGGAGGACTCCAAGTGCCATCAGTGGTACTCATACCACAGTTTGAGAACCACTGTTCTACATCATAACAGCCATGGGAATACTCAAGTCATCTAACGGGAGAAAACCAGGCCAGAGTTTTAATCACCTGTTAAGATATTGTGCAGTGTGCCATTAGTGATAAACAGTGTCACTGCAAATGATGCACGACACTTAATAATAAGTAATATATTATATGGTTTAAGTGGTTGTGTTTCTTGAATGGCTCTTTTGACTTCCCTAGGAGGAATATTTTTGGTCGTCACACCAGTTAGGAGTCAGAACCATATATTTTTACTCAGTGGTGAGTTACTGACATCCCTGTGAGGGGCACAATCTAAACTATCATAGTAAAAATATATTTATGTAAATCATATGACAAACATTTCACCAACACATACCAAGTAACACCTCCCTATCACAACATCCCCAGCAGGCTGTCTAAAGACATTAATGATCCAGCTGTGCGCTTGAAATGTTTTGGAAAACTAGCTGTTGCCAAGACATCATACTTTAGACATGTATAAGAGGAAAACTAAATTCAGAAACATCCTCAGCGGAAAACAATCAGTCACATCACCCACTCCCCTTTAGAAAATATTTATCATACCCTTACCTATGAGGGTTTCACTTAATAGTGGAGAGAACTTTCACATGAAATATATCTGCAGTGCAGCACTTGGCGGTAGATGCCTTTGATTTGCCAATCATGATGGTGACTTTTGAACGACCGCCACTGCATGGCAGAAACCGCTAGCCAGAGGGCTGTCGCTGTTAAAGCCAAGGGCCCTCACAGTTTAACACGCTCGGTGTGTTGTTACTCCCTCATTTCAAGAGATTGCACATCAATTAGCTGTTGGATTGTATGTACATGTACGTATGCATACACATGATCATACAGAGTTAACATACACACAACTACACAAACTACACATGCTACAAAGCAACATTCTGGGCTGGACATGTTGGCAGATGACACTGTTTAACACTCTCATCTGCTGTCTGCTCTGCCAGCACAAGAGGACAGAGCCAGGTGCAGGGGGAAAGAGCAAAACAGAGAGTAAAAGAGCGAGAGAGAGAGAGAGAGAGAGAGAGAGAGAGAGAACATGTTCAGTTAAAGGTACACAGAAGGTGATGTTGCCACTCATGGCAGCCCATCAGGGCTGGGAAGAAGTGTGTAAAGGATGATAAAGTGTCGGTGTGAATGAGAAGTGAAAGTAAAACAGAGCAGAAAAGAAAGTGAGATGGAAGAGAAAGCAGAGAGAAAGGAGATGGAGAGAAAGGAAGGGGTGGGTGATGGATAACACAGACAGTGGAAGCAGAGCTTGTGGCGACTCTAGAGTAAGCAGGTGTTGATGACTGTGAATCACTCCAACTGTTCAAACAAGATGCTGTCATCATCAGCACTATTTTAAAGTACAACACAGAGAGAAGAAGAAGAAAGCGAGAACAAAAGGAGAGAGCTCTCACAGAAGATGACTGGTCACTTTCAGACAGTTCAAAAGTCACTCTCCTCCAGCATAAATGAATCTCAGCACAGCCGAGCCATTTTTCTCTGTATTCTGATCCAAAAATACTAGTTTACTGAGGGCAACTGCTGCCTTTGCCATCACATTTCTGTCTTTGTGTCTGGCAAAGTTTTTAAATGAGTTTTAATTGCAATATGATATGATAAAGAAGAACTGTGTACTGTAATAGTTTTACTTAAATTTTTATCATTGTGAATCAAGAAATAATCTTTTTCTGGCTTGTGTGCTTTAAGGATCAGAGGTCCTATTTACAAGTTGCACTGAATCTCATTATTTGGATACGCTATGCAGATATTTAGATTGCATGTTAATGCAAGGTATAAATGTTCACATCACACTTTGGGATGCTGTCCGATCACATTATTGTGAATGGATCACTGTCAAAACTAGCCAGGTATAAATGCAATGCACACAGCAGAGATGCATTCATGATGTGAAATCCATCCATAAGTTGAAAATGTCACCCTGCTATGTCTTCCCAGCTCCCTTCGCTCTCATACATAAAAAGTTACTTGGAGTGGGAGTTGCGAATTGTCTTAAATGGGTACCTGCAACTAGAACGTGAACAGTGACAGCCCATTTAAAAAAAAAAAAAAAAGTTATTAATATAAATGGGTAAAGGTCATCCACGGAGTAAGACAGAAGGATGGGCTTTAAAGGTGTTACAGCCAATCTATTGAGATCTGATCACAATACAGGCAGCATCTAGATAAGGAGAACATGTTGAATCCCAGCAGTGGATGTCATTATCCAGATAATATATCTAGACACTGAGATCATATTTTAATGTAAGATGTAAAAGGGGCCAGAATGTGTCAGACACAAAAACATGGTTTGAGAGATGTGTAAAAGAGGCTATTTATGTCAAACTGGATAAACATTTCTCCAAACCACTTTTCATAACTGGGCCTGTTGGTCCACATTCCACAGTGGGCAGGCCTGCCCTGATGATGGCCACATGGGGATAAATGCCTTTACCTTTTCTCACATTAGTTTGAATGGAAGAAGCGTTTCAGATGAACTTCAAAACATCTTCAATCTAAATCATTTGTCTAGTGATTGTGGATTACAGAAACGGTTAAGGCGAGGCAAGTTTATCCTCTTATACTGCAGCTCATGCATTACAAAGTCAAAGAAGCAGAATAAGAGCAGATAAAAACAGAGAAAGGCTCAAACAATAACCACACTATGACATAACTTGTAACCATAAAACTGTGTGGTCTTGATTTAAGCAGAACATCTGGGTAAATTTGGGGTCTTTTGGAAGTTCTGGAAGCAAACAAGAAAACTGCAGTTATCTGATTTACTTTTGGTCTTTTCAAATCCCTTGATGTCACACATATTGTTGCTCTGAGATGGTGTCACTGCAGAGGGAATCCAACTCCCGTCCGTTGGAGAGAGGTGGTAGTGTTGAGGAAATAGAGGCTGTAGTTCAATCAGATCTCTACACATTTGATGTAGGATGGTGGTGTGTTCAGAACAATCTCAAGATGCCTTTTTAAAGTTAAAGCAGACATTACATAATGAAAGACTTATTCAAACAAAGGGCTATTATTGCTACTGCTGTGTTATACTTTAAAATATGAAGAAATAAGGAGAGATCACAAAGACATGGAGGGGGAGGAGAAGAAGAAAAACATAATGTGGAGATAAAACTGTCTAAAGAGATATTGTTCTTTGATCATTTGACGTGAACTGCATTGTTCATTAATAATCAGACAAAAACAAAGGCAGTGTTTGACAGACAGACATAGTTTCTGGTAAAGTTTATCCCACGGTTCTTTAAGTTTGTGCTTTGATACAACAGGCTCCAAAGTTAGGCTGAACTTTAATGGAAAACATGTTTGCATTAAGAGTTTTGTAATTGCAGATGATTTTGTTAGTAGAAACCAACATCCAAAACCTAAGTACACACAGACAGAAGAGAAAGAGCTGATTTGGGCAGCATCCACATTAAACAGAGGGATTCAGAAAGAAGAAGAAAGTCTACAAGGCTAAACCCAGCTCAAGAGGATTCATTTTCTGTATGGATGAAACCAGTAGGCATTTATGTGTTTTGTTCTGGTTTGTATTCTCTTCTTCATCTGCCAACAGTTCTGGCAGCAGTTGAAGAGATTCTGTGTGGAAATATTTACACTTAGTCCCTCCAAGATGAAGAAAAGCAGTGAGTGTATCCTTTATACCTTTTTTTTTATTATTATTTATTTTAATCTTTGTTCAGTATCTTCCAGAATGAGTTGTACAGTGTGTAGAGGTACACACTGTACTCGCTAAGGTTTGTTAATACAAAAAACTGCAGGTATTTTTCTCACAGCACGCAAGTTTTTAGCATTAGATATTAAATGTCTTCCCAGCTGAAGTAAAAGGTTTGGATAAAGAGATAAAGACATCACAGTTTGGTGATGATGTAACTCCAATGTAATGCCAAAATACTGTAACATTTTCTTCAGTACTGTCTGATTTTAAAGTGAAAAAGAATCTGCAGATTAAGGACTAACCTTTGGAAATTGTGTTAATTTTGAAGGTGCTTAAGGAGACTGCTGAGAGTTTAGTTCAGTTGGGATTTATGAGCCTCTGGATTAAAGATCAGCAGGGATGATGTTTGGCAGTTTGGCATTTGGTTACCCTTCCAAAAGTCAGTACCAAAATCCTTTCCATGGCCCCATTTATACCTTGCTTTGAAATACTCTCTCTGTTATCTGCAGGGTATCTAGATCATGGCATCTGATGTCATGATTTTGCATCCACACTTTGCATCAATGGACCATTTTTGCATTTTTCAGCCCAGCAAATACTACCTGCATCTTCCATTTAAACTTTAATGTGTTGCCTGCTAATACACATGGCCAAATGTAGAAGACAGGTTGTTTTAATTTTTCTGGTAAAAACAGTCTTATCTCCTGAGCCTATATTCCCAAGCAGAGACATAAATTTCCCTCATATAGCTCCATGTTGGATAGGTAGCTTCAAGGAAAAATAATAATGGGTGGCTCACTGTGATCGATTACTTATTTCAAGCATGTTTTCAAGTCCCTACAATTTGATTTTTATAGAATCAAGTAAAAATTTTGGAGTTTTTATTTTCTTTTTCTTCTCATTGTCATCATTCTTGCCAATGAACAGAAACCAATGACTGCCTGGAAGGTAGGAAACCAATCAAAACTATATCAACCCAATAAAATGCTTTTGAATAATGTAACATGTATGCATGTAGTTGTTATTGGACTCAAACACCAGTATGGTCCTTTAAAAAGTGTTCTATCACCTACATTCTGCCTGCATTATGATTCAGTCGGCAGGTTGTTAAGCGATTTGGTAGGCTATTAAAGCCTGTTTCCTGCTTACTCCACTCCATCTTTTTTAAAATAATAACTTATTTTGCCCCTGTTGCTGTCGCTGTCCACATTCCAGGTGTAGGTACTCATTTACCGAAGCAAGCAGGAAGAAGAGAAGTCTTGACATTTTTAACTTATGGGCATCTTTTTTTGTACAAATATGTCTCAGCTGTGTGGACTGGATTCACACCTGCTCGTTGTGACTGCGACCAGATCACAATGCGAGCCAGACCAAATCCGCATGTGGTCTTGCAGGTGGGATTGTATTCTGATCGTAGTGCATTTACACCTTGCATTAACATACATTTTCCTTATCTGGATAATGCATTAGGACACATCACACTTTAATGAAAAGTGTGAAAGGGGCTAATCGTTTGATAAACGGACTCTTCTCTACTTGTGCAGCTGTAACACTGTCGCAGATACACACTTCAGTGGTTTTATCAAAAGAATAAAACAAGCAAACACACTATGGCTATTAGTTTAACCGCAGCACAAATGGCCAATAATGCTGCAGTGCAGTGTGTTCTCTGACGTTATCCCATGAATGTGTCTTTCCTGATGTGGGTGTGTTATGAATACTCCAATGACGTGCAACTTTGAGACAGCCAGCTAACAAACAAATCTCTTTCACTTTATTTGGAGAAAGTCTGGACAGGATGCACAGACTGAGCTGGCAAAACAAACAGCAACAAAAGCCAGGTGGAAACAAAGCAGATCCTCTAATATTTTATTGATGCTGCGTGAGAGAAATACCACGAAGTCACTGCTGAAGCACGAAGCACCCACTGAGCATTTGTCTCAGGAAAATACCTGATGGTTCACCTATGACTTGTACAAACCCACAAAGTTCATTATTACCTCTGCCAAAGAGGTTGTGTTTTCACCGGCATTTGTTTGTGAAACAGAAATTTGTAGATATATGAGATCTGGGTCATGATTACATCCAAAAAAATCAGCCTAGTCTTTTAAGTGCCAGCTAGCACCCAGAGGCTTGTTTTGTTTTGGGTTATTTGTTCTGGGTAACCCTAACCATCTGTGTTTTGGTCTCTCAAATTCCCCAAACCTCAAGGCCAATTGAGTGTACAGCAGTTAAACAAGGATGCTCAGTGAATGGCTTTTATAGCTGACGTTCAGGAAATGATGGCTCTCCAATCTCACACATCTTCACACTCACGCACATTCATCCGCACACTTGGGCAGACACTAGGGACTGACATTTCAAACTGCCAGGAAGAATGCCGTCAAGCCGTGCATTGTCGTGGGACATGTCTGCATCTGAGTGTATGTGTGTGTGTGTGTGTGTCTGTACGTAAGGACACGTGTTTGTGTGGGTGTATGTTGTTGATGTGTGTGCCCAGTAGAGCCTGCTATCAATTGCCTGGGGCATATTTATATAATAATGTCGATTTGCTTTTTTTATATAGATGTATCTTTCCTCCCTTTACGCACTCACACACACACACACATACACGCACACACACACACACACACTGATAACACACAGAGACGGAGGCACACACAGGCTCCTCCCACTGGTTCTCCCCCAGCTCATGCAGACACACACACAGACACGCACACGCACACATACACATACACACCCCATTCTCATCTTTTCCCCTCCACACACACACTTATTGAATTAAATAAAGTCAGCGTTTTGCAGCCAGTTGGTTGCAGGGAAATAAAACACCATGTCATTTAGTGCTGATGGGATGGAGCCTCTATAAATAGTCATTTCCTACTTGGCTTTAATTAAGTGGCGCTACTGTCAGCTGTCACAGAACACAATTATCAAGCAGACCCATTTAGCAAACTAACCCCTTCACCGTCTCTGTCGTTTTATGCCTCTGTCAGTCTGTCACGTCGCTTTAGTGCTCATCTTTCTATCCTTATTATCCCTCCTTCACAGTTTCTGTGTATTTCTATCTATTCACTGGTCAGTTAAGGTAAGGGTGTCATCTCGTTTTATTTCTCTTTATATTCTTTTCTCTGCTTCCCTTTGCTAGGCCCGCTTCTCTCTCTCGCACTTTCTCCCTTGCTCTCCTGTCTTTCTCGTCTTATCTACAGCAAGTTTTCTTTTTCTGACAGCCTGTTTCATCTTTTTCCCTTCTGCATGAGCATCTACCCTGTGCTCTTGCTTTCTAAGGTGATAATATTTTCATCAGGTTCATGTCTGTGTTGTTGAGTTTTTTCCCCTAAAAAAAAGCTCTCCCTGTATGTGTGCACGCACGACTTTGTGCACTTGACCATGAAGCCGTGTGTGTGTATGTGTGTGTGTGTGTGTGTGTGGACGTGCAAGTGTGTGCGTGATAACATCGGCATTCTGTTTACTCAAAATGTCTGTTGCAGTTGTGATTGGACATTCTCTCTCTTTTTTCCCTTTTCCCTCTGTCTCTTTTTCACCTTCTCTCTCTCTCTGAAAACTCTGAAGCATGTTATTCCCCTGCTACACAAACTTAAAGAGCGAGGGAGCGAGGAATGTAAGTGAGGAAAAGAGAGAAAAGCAGAGAAGAAGAGAGGCTTAGGGGTGAGAGGTGGGAGGGGGTGGGTGGCGAAGAAAACATGGAGAGATAGTGAGAGCAAGGCCATGGAGATGGAGAGAGAGAGAGAGAGAGAGAGAGAGANGATGTACTCAGGGACACACAACACAGAGAAATACACACTCTCACATGCACACACACACAAATGTCTGTGTATATCTATGCCCTCACATACACACACATTAAATTTATGCTGAGTTTCACATATATAGATAGACAATCAGTCTTATTCACAAACATTCCCGGGACACACAAGCTGTCATTTCCTGTGACATACTAACACCAATACACTCTCTCTCTCTCTCTCTCTCTCTCTCTCTCTCTCATTTAAAGCAAAGATGTTCTTATTTATCTATACGCAAGCATATAGGAAGTTGAATTTTTCATACAGAATGGTGGGTCTGAGATATGCAGGCACACACACACACACACACACACACACACACACTTAGGGGAGGTGAAGCCTGGTTTGTCACAGCTGGAGCATCGACAGATTTATCAACCCTGGAAGAGTGCAAGAGGACTAGTAACAAGAGGGAGAGGACAACACACAGAGGACACATGCACACGCACGCACACACACACACACACACACACACACACAGTACAAAATTGTACAGCTTCTTTCAACTCAAGCTGGTGCTCTTCCCCATGTTCACAGAGTACATGCACACAAATTCAAACATAGACATTCTCTCTTTCTCTCTCTCTCTCTCTCTCTCTCTCTCTCTCTCACACACACACACACACACACACTAGTATGAGAAAGTCCAATTATCAGCTGGCATTTCTCTCTCAGGGTAATTTAATGCATTGGGTGAGAGCTTCTCATTTATGTTTGGTAATTACACTCTCTCTGCTTTACACTCCCTTTAATAAGCTCTAACTTCACCGCATAAACCGTTCACACACACTTGCACATGTGCATGCACGCACACACACCTACACACTCAGCCACAGATGAACATTTAAAGACAAGGACTGTGGCATTAACACTTGTAATTTTACAATACATGTATGCATATGTGGGAATGCAGATTTTGAATGCACATTAATGTGCGCATACACTCAATTACCAAGAATATTGTCCCTCCACCCACCACCACCTCTAACTGCCGACCTCTTATCATTTCCCTCCACATTATCATTCATTACATTATTGCACTTGTTTTGGTGCTTGGCTGTATTTTCTCCTCTATAATTCATTTCTTCATCTGAATTTTCATAAGGGATTATGTTATGCGTTATGGAAATGCACATGATTACCATTCATTATGGTTTCATGATTCTGAATCTTTTAAATTTATGTACTATATGCATTTGTGTTTAAGTGTAAGTATGGGCCAGTGTGTGTGTGTGTGTGTGTGTGTGCTGGAAAAATTTGTATGTGGAAGCGCTTTAATTCGGAAAGCTTAAACAAACGAAAAACTTGTGTGTTTGTGTGTGTGTATGTTTGTGAGCATATCGGTGTGTTTGGATATTTTCTCAAACTTGAGAAGTCGTGACTCTTCATCAGTGACAGAGAGGCAGAGTGTGTGTGCTGCGACTGTCGATGGAGCATCCGAGAGACCAAATTATAGCTGTGTCATCTGCTTCACTTCCCACAGAAACACACTGCATAATCATCCAAGCGCTTTGCAGTTTCCGATGAAAATAAACACATGAAATTGTTCTCCAATGACTTGGTTTCTAAACAATAATAACTCGTCATAAAAACAGATGTGACAAAATCAGAGGCTGCAGCAAACAAGCATCCTGCTTTTTTAATCAGAGGAAGCAGTTTTTTGAAAGGACTATAGTATAATTATGATATATCGGCTATACATTGTGTTTGTCTTTAACACACCAAGACACTGCTCAGCATGTTTTCAGCTAATGATGCAGTTTATAGTCATTTTTCTGCTCCAGCACAGCTATTATCAAGAGGATAAAGAAAATTCCCATAATATTGGAAAAGTTCACCCAGAAAGTATAAGCATGGAACGTCATGGCAAAACTTTGTGCAAATACTTCATATAGATATGAGCTTCCAAATTTAATCATCTTGAGACCCATTTATAGAATTAAAACAATATAAAAACATCAATAAATACAGAGCAACAATGGTATAATCTGAGGTTTAGGTATTAATAATGTATATGTGTATATGCATCCCAAATACATGTATTTTAGATAAGAGTTTGTGGAATAACTCACTTGCCAGTATGTCAGTACATTTACATGCATGTAAAACATCTGTACTCTGATTAAAGCAATAATCTGAGTAAGATGTATTCATGGAAATAATTAATAGGATTCCACATTTTTTCAGGAGCACATGCTGTGATGCGTAATCACAGTATGAGTAGTCGGTCAGGTGAGGAGATGCATGTGGAGGTGGCTTACTCTGCTCATAACATTTACATAACATTTACATGCCCAAATAATTTCATTAATCGTAAGCCTCATTATTGCAGCAACTTCCAGAAGCTCAGAAGCTAACTGTTTCCCTCTATGAGAGGGAAACAATTAGATACAGGAGTGAGCTATTAATTCAGAGATTACCTTTCAGTGACATATTCACCTTAAGAACTCTTCATACTTCATGCATTACTACCAGATTAACCTTCTAGCACCCCCACCCATCCCAAAATTCTATGAAGTGTTTCTGCATTATGTTATTTGGTTTATACAAGTGGATGGTGTTGGTATTAGCAATTTTTTAAAAAATCACACCTTTGTCCATAAGAAGCTCTGCAGCTTGGCTCTATCAATGCAGGTGAAATGTTTTGGGGTACAAGAATGCACAGGAAATGACAAAAATATATAAAATACATGTAACTAATTAGTTTTCAAGAAGAATTTGTCAACAACAGCACATTATGTAGCCACTATGGCTTAAGAAATGATTTTTAATGAAGGCATGCCCAGTCTGTATTAGTGCACTGGCTCTCCAGTTGTGTTCCAACTCCCTTGCTGATGTGTTTTAGCATTCTATTCAATATCCTGCTGTCTGCCTTCTCCCACATCATTTTGTGATTAACTTATTACAGTCTGCTCATGCTATTGTTCTGCAACCATTATTACAGAACCATTGCATGGGGGTGGTTCAGTGATTCTATGGAGGTGTTTTTGGGGAGAGAGATCTGGAAAAACAAAGACATGTGATTCCATCTAGCTGACAAATTATTGGTCAAAATTTCATTCTTCAACAGGACAACGATTCAAAATATTCATCAAAATTCGGCCAGAATTACATCCATTCAAAAGAGAAGCAAAAGGTTTTGAAAATTATGACTTGTCCAGAGACGGTTACTTTGATGAAACCAAAGTCTGAGCCTGAAATTACTTCAATGTGCTTTTACGATGACAAATTCTTCTTGAAAACTAATTATTGAATTTATTTTATGTATTTTTGTCATGTCATGTGCAATAAATTATAAGACAAACACTGTAATGATGACTTTTTAAAAAAATCTGGGGGGGAGGGGGCCTCAAACTTCTGGCCTGTAGTGTATATTATGTAGTATTTAATTCATTGATCCATCCATTCATAACAGATTACCATGTCCATCTGCTAGAGCTGATTTTAGGCTTTTTAATTTCTATTTTAGGGTACCAACTTTAGCAACTTTAGCCAAACACACAGGCACACACATTTTTTCACTCAGCGATGCAAATGGAAGGGAATCATCTGACTGGACAAATAATGAATGATGCAATATGATGAATGATGCAATAATTTACCTCCCACCAAAACATCCTTTGCTCCATGCATCTCTCCATCTTTCCTTCCTTCCACCATCACTCATCTCTCTCTCATTTGTAATCATTGTCTTTATCTTTGACATTTAACATTATCTGCTTTCAAAAGTGTCCCTCTCTCTCACACACACAAACACACAAAAACACACCCAAGCACTACCCTGGATCCGACTTTGGCTATCTAAATCTAGTCGTTTAATATATGACTGTTTATTAATCATTGGCCGTCCATGAGCAGCAATGGTAAAATGAAGTCAAAGCCACTGGGACAGAAATTCATCACTTTTCATGTTTCCAGAGACACACATCCTGCATGTATGCATGCATACTGATTTGTACTTACACATCTGCAAATGCAGATTCTCTGCATGCGTCTAATACACCACACACACACACACACATGCACTTGTATGCACGGAGTCTAAAAGTGTGCTCCTGTGGGAGAGGGCGGCTAATTCTGTCTAATAGCATGGCTCCCCTTCATCTTCCCACTGTGATTCTGGTATTCAGTTACCAGCAGTTTATACCTCTCCCTGTTCTCCTACATATTGCCACTAGCACTGACAAACTAATGAAGCGTCTTATTACGGTATACTATAACTGTAAATTTGGAAAGTTTAAAAATTATCCATGGGTGTGAATATTAGTGTGAATGTGATTGTCTCTGTGCCTTCACCCTGTGAGTGAGTAATGACCTGGGTGCACCTTACCGCTCACCCAGTGCATGCATGGATGGATACATACATGGATGGATGGATTTATTTCTTTCTGCCACAGATTGTTTGCTGTCACAAATGATTACAATGTTTTTCAATGTAACAATAACAAATGGAAGGTCTTTTAAGGGGAACAAATTTCATCCATGTTCTGGTTGACATGCTTGAGTGGAATGCTGTTCAGCTGCAGTAATACATACAGACAAGTACCATGAAGAAATGGAACTTATTAGCTCTCTCTCTCTCTCTCTCTCTCTCTCGCTCTCTCTCTCTCTCTCTCTCTCTCTCTCTGGTTGTACTTTATTGAATATCTTTCTCAGCATACACACACCTATAGTGGGAAAAGTTGAAACGTGCTAACAAGACAAGAGTAGCTCGATTTTTTCTCTCTCTCTCTTCTCGACTCTCATCACTTTAGCCTCAGTCCGAGTGGCCTTTCAAGTGCTGAGTTGCCAGTCTGAGCACTTTCAAAGGTCTGCATGAATCTCTGCACTGAAATGTCTCAGTGTGAATGTTTACAAAATTGCACATTTCTAGTCCAGTGATAGTACAAATAATTCAAATTGACATTATTATGCTATGAGAAACTGACATGTTAATTGGCAAAGGAAACCTAAATTCTCTGCTTTAGAGCTCCACATTTTAAGAGATTGACACTAAGATAAGACACATAGCTCCAGACACTACAAAGAGTGCTGTGCACAGGGGCATGGGATGTGGTTGTGTATATGTGTGTGAGAGTGAAGGGGGCACAAGGCCACAATAAAGGTGCTCAAGATCTGATTAAAACTGTCCATTTAAATACACTGACTGATAAGCTGACGGTGCTCAACGATTTAATGATCACAAACACGAGGCAAATACAGTTTAAAATGTCACCCAGATTTCATATCGCTGAAATTTACCTGCAGGCTGAAACAGGTCTTAATTTTTGCAAGAAGGTGTGTTTTATGATTTGCATTCCCGACATGTAAATAAGGAAATACTGTGTGGTAATGCCTCTCTCAAAGGCAAACACTAAAAGATGCTGATCACAGGAATCTGAATAAAGGCATGTAGTTGCAGGATAACATTTGCCCGTCTCAACACGTTAAGTCTGGCACTGTATTTTATGAATTCCCCCCTACACGTAGAATTACATTAGTTCTGAGTTAAAATAGACATTCTTTTTAGTTTTGTTTAACTTTCATTATTGGTTTTGCTTCTGTGGCTTTGCAAATTATACATATAAAACCTGCATTAATCACTCCATCCAGGTTTAGATGAAATTTTTTTTTCACCTTCCTTGGTAATGGCAGAAATAACTTCTTTTATCACACCCTGCTCACACAGTGAAACCTGCAGAGTGAAAATACAAAATAATAGAACACCTGCACTGTCCATGAAATAGACCGACCATATGAAAATCAGTGTCCATATTATTGATTAAATTCTCTTTAATGCTGAAATGAAAGTGCAGATAGGAAAGTAAAACTAATGTAGAGATACAGTACATTGCTAAAGGTTTTGACAGCCATATGTGGCAAAACAAATTACATTTAGAGTATACATTAGTTATGGGCTCCAACAAATTGGTCTTTTGAAGTTTTAAGCATAAATTGCCTCTCACATTAAGCTATCTGTGGTGTCCCAAGTTGCACAACAGCAAAAATAGAGCATTTCAGACTCATACACATTTTAAATACAATTTGTCCTGAAACTTGGATGGATCTTAACTCTCCAAGCGTTAGACTCATTCAACCTTTATTCCTGGATTAGAAAGGTCTTAACGTACAGAGTTCATTCAGAGTGTAATACACTGCAGGGCACCCAGGTGCTCTGTTCTACTTCCAGCAGAGTCGTAATTACAAACACAGAGGCAATTAAATCCATGCAGGGAAGTGTGTGTGTGTGTGTGTGTGTGTGTGTGTGGATGTNAGCTTACAGCTTACTCTGGTGTGTGTGTGCGTGTGTGTGTGTGTGTGGATGTGTATCTTCCTTGCATGAGTTTTGATGTATATGTACAGGTGTTTGTAAAGAGAGAGAGAGACCAACAGGAGGTACAGTAGGTGCGACAGTAATAAATCAAATCAAAAAGCTGATGAGATTATATCTAATAATCATGGTAATAAAGCATCTGCTGCCTTTTATCCAGTTACAGGTTGAACACTGGCACAGAACATGAAGATACTCTCACAGAATGTGTGTTACTTCAAATGGCTTATTTGTCTTTATCTCTGTGGCTGAGAGAGGTGGGTGGGTGTGTGTGTGTGTGTGTGTGCTCTGACAGTTTAACAGTGTGTGCACAGGATCTTGGAGGGAGAAATTGTGATAAAAAGAAAACTGAGATGTCAGTCCTTTCCACAGAAATCTGCGGCATCTCAGGATACTCAAATGGTTAGATCCTTCAGTTGTGGACCCCCCTGTGCACTCCCCTGGTCCCTCCCTCCCTTCCCCCCTCCTCCTGTGATTTCCAACCATTNCCCCCCTGTGCACTCCCCTGGTCCCTCCCTCCCTTCCCCCCTCCTCCTGTGATTTCCAACCATTAGAATAAATAAACTGCAAAGAAATCCGGGCCATTAAAAAGTGTCCCTTTGGCAAAACTCTGCATGAGTACATTATATTAACATGGTGTTCCTTATTAGCAGCATGACACTATCGCTGCAGCAGTATTGTATAAGTCGAGCTTTTGCTTAGAATTATAAGTGAAGTCTTACACCTCAGCATGACACAACAAATATGCATAATTACCACAGTGGTTCTGTTCTTTGCACCTTATCTAAGCCTTCCTGTGTATCTACAGCTACATAAGAAAAAAAGTCTCGACATTGTTCAGTGTGTATAACAAGAGAGAGTTCTGCAGTGGACACGGTTTGGTATGACAGTTGCTCTCTTCTTTTCTCTTTCTGTCTAACTCGATTTAGAGTCCTTGAGAAAGTCTAAAGGAGAGCGTGTTATCTGCTGCAGAGCAAGAGAGGGAGATGCTTCTCATTACATCCGTTCTCACATACCTGCCCTGTTTTTAGATAGAGGTGGGTGTGTGTCTATGGGCACGTGTGCACGCATATCTGACTTTCAGTGTATTTAAAGACTGAAAATGAGTTGTTGCTTTGAGGAGTGTCTCCAAGGGTGAATGAGCGAGTGGGCAGGCACGCGCGCAAAATAATTCAGTCTTTTACAGCAGGAAAAGTGTCATAACAAATTAAATTCACCAGAGGCAGAAACTCCTGGGCTCAATTTCAACTCAATCCTAAATCTATGAAGGAATATGCAAATATATGTGCCACACAGAAATATTAAAATAGTACACTGCTCCATCCAGTTGCGAAATATACTGGCATCAAGCATCAGAGTGCTTTAAATACAACAAACCAATCACTCTAATTACATCATGTTTATTTAATTTTAAAGGACCAGACCAATAGTTTTGCATGTTCGAGCCCAATAAATACTATGTGCATACAAGTTACGTTACTGCCAACAATTTTTCAAAACCTAAAGCCATACTTTTGGTTTCCTATTATTTTTGCCAAATCCCTTAATTTTTCAAAATCAAATGTTCAGATGATACACCCACTTAAAATTCATTGTTTTCCTGCTAACACTTTTGCTTGATTGTAGAAGGCACAGTCGTTTTAATTTCTCTGTAGCAATCCTTTCACCTATATTTCCTCAAGGAGACATACATTTCTCTGTGTAGCTTCATGTTGGATTGGTTATGTTAAGTAACTTTGTCAAAAAATAAGAATGACACTACCACTACCCATTTCAAACACGTTACAAATTCTACAAGTTCATTTTTACAGCGCCTTGGAATGAACTGAAACTAATAGCTGCCTAGAAGGTAGGAAAACCTATTTGAAAATGTACCACTCCAGTAGTATGACAACAGTTGACAGTAATGTAGCCTGTATGCAAGTTGGGCTTAAACATGCAAAACCACCAGTAAAGTCCTTTAAGTTTCCCATACCTGAACTCACAATTGCAGCCATCATAGACTAGTTTTACAATTTCTGGCATAGTTTATATGTCCTTGCTGCACTACTGGTGTATGTTGTTCAGCACTACACCATTAACTACTGTAAAACATATTGTACCAAAGCCTATTTTGTTGGCAGCTTGATGTCCACAAATCTGTATGTTTGATGAAATGAATTACTCTTAAAAAAAAATGCTTGTTGGCTGAGCTGCAGTTCTGTATTTTGATGTTTAAAATGCCACCTTCAGCTTAGTAAATCAGGGGGCTGTCAACTTCAGCTTCAGTTTAAAAGAGTAGTTGTAATGCCATTTCCTAATTATGTCGTAGCTCTGCATTGTTGGCTTTTGAAAGCATTAAGCACAGTTCCAGTGAAGTCTTAAATCATTGCCATATCATGTTTTCCTAATGACATGAAAAGCTGTCCTTGCTCCCATCTCCATTAATGGAGCAGGCGTGCTTAGATAAAACGTGACAACATTCAGAATGTGGGGATAATAAATCTCCATAAAGGTGATGAGACAGTCACAGTGACAGTACAAACCCAGCACAACTGATTAAGCTCATGTTCACTCAGACACACATTCATACATGCAGAGCACATGCACAAGACATTGGAAATAAATGAACATGCACACACCCACACACAGATAAACAGGCATAAATCCTTTCTAATTTTCACCCTGTGCCCTGTGTTGTGCTCGCTGCGTCTGCACACATTTTCCCACTGCTGGGTGTGTGCTGCAAATTCTCAGTTAATCATTTGTTATTAATCAGTAATTACGTAGTAAGATAACACTTGGTGTTTAATATGTGAATGATATAACTGATGGCATGAATCAAAGGCCTGTGTGCAGCATGTCTGTGCAGAATATTCACCTGTTCTTTATCATTAAAAAAAATATGTGACACTGACATCAAAGCAATGTGCCTTTACAAATCATTTGTGCCACAGAGATAAGTTCATCTTCTAAGATAATGAGGAAATAGTGGAAGATTAAGAAAGCGATAGAAGAAGCAAGTTAATATTAAAGAGAGAGGAAGGAGAGAAGAGAGAAGGAGAGATAGGAGGGTTGAGTATAAAAAAGTCAGAAGTGGAGATAAGAGAGAGGAAGGACAGAAGGACGAGTGGAGGAAAAGAATTAAGGAGACAGAGTGCAGTTTAAGATAAAATGTGCTGAAACACTCAAAGGCAGCGACTGAGCTCCCAGCAACTACATTAAACTGAAGGTAGTATTTTATTTTAACTATTCAGGAGCCATTCATTTATTTATTTATGGATATACTTTGTGTTCAAGAGACCAGGTGGAAAGGTAGCAAGGCTAGAAGCTTAGGAGCAGG
>VXCM01008352.1:8403-26024 GCA_014773175.1 Lucifuga dentata
TTTTTTTTTTTTTCACCTATTCACCTACGCACTAAATATTATCTGTCTGTTGCTAGATTAAATTGCATATATATATAAAAAAAAATGGTTATGCCAATCTTGGCATATACCACAACTATATATGCAGACAGAAAAAAAACATATCTATAATTAACTTTGAATGCAATCATACATAAATAAATTCATACATTTGAACCAATCCCACACAGTGCACACTTAACTTTCTTTTTTTTTCTTCCCTCTCTTCTCCACCAACATAACATTTATGTAAAGGGAATAACATAAAGCTTTTACTTGTTCTCAGGGTTGATTAGAAAGTGCCTTAATATAAATAAATAAAAGCATCCACGTTTTTTCAAATTCATGCTGCATACCGATTAAAGCAAATCTGATCTTTTCAAATTTAACATAATCTAACAAGTCTTTCAGCCAGCTCTCATATAGCAGTGGAGATACACGTTTTGTTTAAGTACAATTAGACGACGAGCTAATAATGTAGAGAAAGCAATAACTTGTTGTTTTTCCTTGGAAAGTCTGAGCAAAATTGAGATTCCAAATATTGCTGTGTGTATAAGGATTCGGCCGTAACTGCTGATCAATAAGAGACTGTAAAATATCAAAAATTTATGACCAGAAATTTAGTAATTTTCCTGGTTTTTAATCGAAAAAAATGATTTTTTTTCCCCCCTCCTCTTCTTCTCACATCAGTTTATAGCAAACAAGGTCAGCTAGCAGGAATGACAGCTTTCAAAATGTTCTGCTGATTACATGCAGGAGGTTCTAAAAGTATTTATAGTTCTTATAATGTCAGCATGGATTTTTGATTTTCATCCATTTTTCATTTATTTTTACTATTCAAAAAGAAACACAAAAAAGCCCTATGCGTTATTTTAGTTTTTAGTTAGAGCAGGAAGTGATGTGAACTGGTGCAGGTGTTGATTTGTTGGTTGATTTGTCTTCCTGTTCCACACAACAGGTGATCCAGACTGTCACAGCGGTGGATAAGGATGACTTTGCCAATGGACAGCGTTTCTCATTCGCTCTGCTGAGCCAGTTACCGGCTAATCCCAATTTCACCCTGAAGGACAACGAAGGTAATTAATGTGATCAATATGTTTGTTTGCATTTCTTATGAGTTTCGTGCTCAGTCTTCGGGGCCTGGCTCCGTCCTCATCGCTCACGCTGCAGAATCCCACAAACTCAGCTGGTTTTCTCATATCTTATGCGAGAAAAATGCATGTTTTTATCAATGGGGTGTCGTCAACATCTGGAGACCAAAATGCTACGAGGCTGCTGATTGGGTGTGTAGAAGCCAATAACGTAATAACTACCAATAATGTAATAACTGCCAATAATGTAAGAATTTTTCCTTTCTTAGTGTAATAAAAGCTGACAATGTAATAACTTACCAATAATGTACTAAAATTTATGAACCAATAGCGTAATAACTTCTTGCCCATAATGTAATAAGTTATTACATTATTGACTGGTTATAACATTATTGGCCTGGTTAAAAAAAAAAATCATTCAAACTGTAATAAATGGAGCCGATAATGTAATAATATACTTATATCTCTATATTTAAGTTTTATTTATTATCAAGTGTCAGAATTCCATAACACTTACCCTTACTGTTGCTTTTTTCAAACAGCTGCTCAAAGCCCTGACCAATCCTGATCCCTGAATCTCAGTCTTAACACTGAGAACACATACACACACATATACACACTCACACACACACAGACACACACCTACTCTCTCTCTCTCTCTCTCTAAGAATTAAGATGTTTATTTGTTTCTGTTACTTGATGGTGTGAATTATTTCCTGCGCTGCCTTCTACTTCTTATTATTGGCTTAAAGTTATTACATTATTGGTTCATAAATTTTAGTACATTATTGGTAAGTTATTACATTATCAGCTTTTATTACATTAAGAATGGGAAAATTATTACATTATCGGCAGTTATTACATTATCGGTAGTTATTAGTCACAGAGGTTTGCGGTACGTGCAGCCATGTCTTTGACGCTCCCTCTCCTCCTGTGTGTTTTATTTTTTTGGCCGGCGCAGGGCCAACAGTAGGTGTTACTATGGCAACCATCTCAGTCTCAGGTGAAAACCTAGCCTTAGGTTGGTCTGCAATCACAGAGCTTTTAAATCTGTCAGCCAGAAGATCTCATAGATGCCCACTGAGGAGAGGAGTTCACCGCACTTCTGATGAATCTCAGCCAGAGAGAGTTATACAAACAGAGACGGAAAGTGCAAGAGAGATCAGAAAAATCAATGTTATAATAGGAGATAACTCTGTTTAGCCCTTGGTCTGGGTTCCCTCCCATAACAAACCTTACATTGCCAGTTTCTTTGTGGTGTAAAGGCAAATTTTGTTGCTTTCGCTGAAGCGGCACCCAGAGACATCCCTGACCTCCCCTCCATGTTACTCTCAGAGGCAAAACTAGTTCAATCAGGAGAAAGAGAAGGAGTGAAAGGCGTGGAGGATAATCAGGAAGTGTTCATAACATATCAATGTGAGGTTAACAAGAAAATATCAGTGTTTTTAGTCTATATTTGTCTATTAAAGTTGACTGTGTGCTTTTTAACTCCACCAAGTACCGCATATACTCGAGTATAAGCCGAGTTTTTTTAACCAAATTTCACAATGCAAATTGGGGGTCAGCTTATACATGAGTGATTCAAATTGGATCCCAGAGAAGGAAATTTCCAGGGGTGGAAATACTATCCATTACCACTACCGATGGAAAATAGTTTAACTCATACCTTAGAATGATGTATTTCCTGACTAAACATCTTATCCAGCACATTTTGCAGCAGCCAGTAAGCGCCGTGATCCGTCAGTTACGGTAATCAGCTGCTGAAATAAATATCATGTTTACCGGTACGTGGATTATTTTCAGAAAATCAGAGGAATACTATGACAATACCCTGAAAAACAATTAATTTGCTAAACAAATAAATTGATGGAACAACATCAGGGGGTCAACTGAGGGAATTCCAAAAGAATTCCTGGAGAAATGGTAATGTCAGTATGACTCGTTAATCAGCATTAATCACAGGGATTCAGTCATTCTTTGCTGTTGTAATGACAGAGGTTAATCCTTGTTCTGCTTTCTGTCAAACCTAGACACTCATACATGCATATGAGCCACACCGTGTGGTTATAATCAGTAAAGTATGAATTATATCAGCAAGTGGCTATTACATGAATCACTCAAGAGCATCTGAGCAAACAGGAGTGCCTGTTTTTTTGGACTTTAAAGAGAATTTAACCAAGCAACCTTACATCCTGATGTTCCTGTACTTATTAGCAGGAAGACCCCCTCATTTTCTCTATTGTTTTTTTTTTCTAACAAAGATGAATAATTTATCTACTTTGAGCCCNCCCCCTCATTTTCTCTATTGTTTTTTTTTTCTAACAAAGATGAATAATTTATCTACTTTGAGCCCATTCCTGCAAGTTAAATTTCTAAAATGCCAAAGTGGAAATCCAAACTGTTATACCCAACATGAAAATGCTTCCCAGTCTTGGGAAATGATTCTGTCAAAAGTTGCTAGATTTATTAAAAAAAAAAAAAAAAAAAAAAAAGAACCATCTGTGTTGGTGGAATACTTGCCTGCAGAATATTTCCAGCACATTCAGGAAAGAAACCCTTCTTCCTTGAAGGATTAATAGCAGTTATTTTGGGCATGTTTTGTTTTGGGTTTTAAGCTCCTGCTGCACATCGTCCCACAGGCTCTTATTTGTCTCAGTGTCTATCTGTGAAATAATCCCATGTGGAATGGGCCAATTATATGTCATTACATGGAAATAGGAAATCATGCTTTCATCCATTTGTCAGAGAGGGTGTCGAGGAAAATAGGGAATCTTATACAACATATAATACACCGAGGAATAAGATAATCCAAAATAAAAAGGCTGTACATATAGATAAACAGTACTCCCCCATAAACAAGGCTATTGTACAATTAATTTAACCAAATAATTAGCATTTGTGTTGAGCAATATTGCCAGCTCAGGGCCAACACAGCTGGCCAATCAGAACAGAGCGGATTTTTTTGGAGGATGGCAGTATGTAAAATAGCCTGTTTTCACTCATTGTGCACAACAGTGCTGCAGCAAAAGAGAGTTGAAGTGGATCAGTGTATTTTGTTCTTCTCATTAAAGCATTGCAAATGTTTAAAAATAGACCTCTGAATGAAAATAAGAATATGGAAATCTGTAAAATGTGCATCCTTTAAGAGTTTGTTCGTATTTAGAGCGACAACCTGGATTTGACCAGGTGAGAGAGACGGACTCTGGAGCTTTTAAGTGCTTTGCTGAACACAAAGTACATGTAGGATTAGCTTGGAGACGAGAAAATGTGCTCTTGTTTTAAGATCTTCCTCTTAATTCCCAGCTGATTTGTGGTTTTAAAACACCAACATCATAAATCCTAAATTTGCCTATTTACACTTGCAGGCAAAAAGGTGTCCATGTCATTTTATGTGTTACTTTCCCTGAATTAGAAGTTATTTGCAGTTTTCACAGCATCCGGCTGGGAGAGGCAGAACATACCATATGGCTGAGTCCTGTGACTGGTAATTAAAGTAAGCTCTTCATACTTGAATCAGCTTCTTTCTTTGTTGTCGTAGCAGACCAACAGTTGGTAGCTGGTCTGTGCCAGAGTCTAATGCTTCCTACTGTTGTTGTGTGGCTGATGAAAATCCCTCTCAGTCACTCAGACAGTTAACGCTCTCATGACCTCCTTTCCTCCTCCTCACTTACAGTTTGCTCACTAAGCTTCTGTGCTGAACTTGGGTTTTAGTGGCTTTGTGTGCAGTTTTAAACAAAAAGAGGATGCTTTCAGAAACAGGAACTCTCATATGTCCGTCTTCTTGTAGTGTCTTCACAAGAGTTAGAGGAGGTTTAGCATGGGTCAGATAGATGGAAAGATGATCTATGGTATGTCTTGGGATCCGATTCTAGACTCAGTTTGTTGCGTTTATTGTGTTTACCTACTTTTGAGTTTTGTTTGGTTTTTGCAGAGGTGGTTGAATCATTTGTCACACCAGCTGGAGAGCATTTCAAATTTTGGAATCTTCATGTTGTGGCAAGAAGAGTTTCCATGAAACTCTGGATCTTGGGGTTTGTGGCTGCAACTCTTCCATTTACTGTACAGGATGTCTTTCGTTGGTGGTTTGCTTCAGTCATCTAATTTGTTAAATGAGTACTTATTTGAGTGAATAACTAGTACTTAGTGTAATTGATTCCTCATTATCTTGCTCATGTTGGTAGTTTAACAATGCTGACTTAAGAAAAATGCAATTGGCTTTTTCAGGAGGCCATTTACTGTCTCCTTGGAGCCACATCTGATTTGTTAAAGCTAGAAGCTTGTTACAGTTGGTGCTTTTGCAAGCGAGACTTTTAGCACTTTCAGCTCCGTTCCATTGAACCAGATTATCAGTCATTGTGTGTTTATTTTAACAGAAATGAAGAAATTCAGTGTGAGATTCCGATCAAGGCCTTTTCCTCTCTGTGAAATTACAATCATTGTTAGTGGAGATGATAGATGAGTCGTCATTCAGATGTGTTTTGCGGTTGGAGAGCTGAATGTGCTGAAATAAATGCAGGTCAAACTCCTACAGCATATTAGGAAGCATTAGAGCTGAAAAATGAGAGGGATGCTTCTGCTCCACTGCTCCATGAAAGCATTTTGTGACAAACCTGTTTGGTTAAAAGGCCTTAATTTCACTTGACTATGCCGACTTTACAATGACTGAAAATTCAATGCAGCTTTGATCTTCTTATCTGTCACATTGTGATGACATTTGCTGCTACAAAGGCAATTAAACGGGGTCTACGATCTCTAAATAACGCATATACTTAAATAGATCAATTGATTTCTGAGGGCAACTTTTCCTAGCATGCATACAGAAAACCTTATAATATTACAGTTAATCAGCTGTGTTGGCAGAAGTGCTGTCAAGGTATTGATATGTGGAATGTTTAATTAGCTTTTATGTCATTCACACTTCACTTGCAGTGGGTGTTATACTTCTAGTCTTCCAAACAGTCATTAAGTGCTGAAGCAGCATGATTTGCGTACAGAGTGCAGAGCAGCCTCTCATGCTGCTTTTATCAACAACAAACAACCAAATGCTGCCTGACGCATCTGATAAACTGCAACTGCTTAATTATTTGTAATTTAGATTCTCTAAATTACATATAATTAAAGGATGTTTGAGTGAAGGTGATGTATTCTGTCCATCTTTCACATCCAGATAGATGGATAGAGACCTCATAATATATAATGTAATAGAGACAGCTTAACAGATAGATAGATAGATAGATAGATAAAGGTGGATGGATGGACGAAGAAAAATACAAATGGGATTTTTATGTATAGATGGATGATCAGATGGATGGATGAACGGACCGATGATGGACCGATGGATTTGATTGATAAATTGATAGATTGATTGTTTAGTGCCTAAATGTTGCATATTTTAAAAAACCCATCAAACATACTGTAACGATGGTGCGTTGAGCCGCTCCTGCTGTCCCAGCATGCCTTGCAGCATTAAGAAGGTTCTAACTTCTGTTTTTGGAAATACTTGGTCATCATAATCATCCATAATCACTCTGATTCTGTGTGTCTACATGATTGATTCTGCCAATGTTATACTTGAGGTGTAAATTCATTTCCAGTCATTTCCGACATTCTGCCGTTGAAGCTTTTTGTGTCGTCAATGTCTGAAAACATGACAGTGTGAATATGCTGAACACTGCAGCGATGAAGCGTATTGGTCTTTACAAGCAGCCTGATTGCTAACTGCTACTGGTTGTCACTGGCGGGCATGTTTTTAAGCTAAGCCTGACTGAGTCCGACTAATCCTTATTGAATACATACCCTTTCTTTAAAGGAGACTGTTCCATTTGTCTCTTGATGTGCTGTTTGTTATTCTGTGTGAAAACTCTATTATTTCCACACTAAATGATATTAGTGTGTGAACAACTTTGAGCTTTTCATCAATATTCAAAGCTGGCTTGAGTAATACAGGCTTCCATAGCAACATTATTGGTTCTAGCCAAAAGCCTTTTTGCCTGATATGATCATTTCCAAAGACATCAGTATTCAATCATTTTTACCTTCCAAAATAACAGCAAATTGTATTATAGCTACAATTAGCAACTCAGCAACCAGCATTCATTTAGAGTTGTTTAGAGTTAAATCTAAAGCTATTTGTCCTCACATAAAGGATTTCTCTAAAACAGAAAGGTTTTAAAATATGTGGGGAAAAAAAAAAAGGTCCAGAGAGTGCAAATATGTAAAGCTACTAGTGTCATATTAAAATATAAGACTGTGACAATAATCGTAATCTAACAGAATATATATGTAGCAGCACCAACATTATGCAATGAAACGCCATGGCAAAAAAAAAAAAAAAANGAAAAAAAAAAAAAAAAATCAGTGTGTCTAAAGAGAGAAAGTTTGAGTTAAGCAGAAATGCACAGTCACCTCTTTTTTAATCTGGTCCCTGGGACACCAGGAAGCCTTGATGAGAGGACCTGCTGCTGGTTTCTGCAGCACCTACGCGTTATAGATATATATAGTACATACAGTATACAGTATGTAGTGTATTTTGTTCTCCAAGTGGCAGCCTGAGAGAAATTCTATACTGAATCCCATCAGCAGCACCTACACACTCCCACCGGAGTTTCTGCAGACCAAGAATAAGATAAGTGCATGTGTGGGCACGTGAAGTCTGTGGAGATGTAATTGTGTTGCTCGTGTCCTTTTATCTTATTTTTTTTAGTCTTGTTTTTTGCTTTTCATTACACTCCATATGTTTATAGATAACCAGCTTTCTGGCAGGTATGTTTGCATTCCCTGTGTGTCAACACATGATCAGGGATTCTGTGATTAGATGTGTATGTCTTAAAGGACCATAGCGGTGATTTTGCAAGTTTGAGCCCATTAAATACAACATGCACATGTTATATTACTGCCAACGTTTCCCAAAACATGCTACTGGAGCAGTAGTACAAGCGGAGGTTATATGTGTAACCATGTTCTCTGAACGAAAAAGATCTGTACCTCTGTGCATGTGGAACATTTAGATGGATGGTCTCCATATGATAGATAAAAGAATGAATAGTCTCGATATGAAAGGGGCAAGAGGTTACATATGTAATTGTGTTCTATGAGTGAAGAGCTTATCATCATTTCTCTTCATGGAATATGAGGAATAAGAATAGTGAGACAGCCTTGATATGATGGAAAATGTAAGATGACAGATGTAACATGTTCTCTGAGTGAGTCTCACTATGAGATAAAACACACCTTTTTCAACACCTGCCTCCAGTGTGTTGGTGTAGAAATATGAAAGCAGGCTTTAATTAGCTTTGTCCAAAAAACATCAGCTGTTTGTTTTTCTAATTCATAACTAGACCCAAGTGGTTAAAAAACAAGTGGTCTGAAATACTTATTGAATTTTTTTGCACATTTTAACCCACAAAGTTTTACCTGCACTTGTAACGATTTCACTTAATTTCACAACTTGAGATGGACGAATGGGGACGAATATGATTTAGCAAATGATACATGTGCTATCACAATGATGCTTTGGGAAAAGTGAAAAAATGAGGCCATTTGCCAGTTAGTGGCTCATTTTTTGGCTTAATGAACCCAGCGCCGTGGGAATTCTCCAGGGTGGTGTACAACCTCACACACACACACTAAAAGCATTAATGATTCAGCTGATGTTTTCGTGCACAACCTGACACACACAGGCAAATGACGACACACCTGATTGTGGAAAAACACACACTCAGAGACCCAGTACGTCCTCTTTAAGTGATTTCAGTACTTCTTCCACCATTTTGAACAATAACATGGATGAACACTTGATGATCACTTCAGTGAACTATGAAATATTCTGAAAAACATCATTTTCCTCATTTCTGGCTGGTAATGTGCCTCGTGTAGTCTGAACTGTCACAACATGGTTAAACTGCGAGCTCGCGTCCTCACGCCGTCTCTCCCATGAATGCCGTGCAGCTGCAGATGGCGTGACTCAACGCGGCGTCCATCAACGCCCTGCTCCGCCCACCTGCCACGAGAGGTGCTTTAATGGGAAATTAGCATGACATAATTGATGTGTACTTCCTTGTTGTGGTCTGCACAAAGACCTGCGGTGTCACAGATCTGTGCTTCACAGCGTAGAGGCTGTGACGGCGAACACCACGCACACACACACACACACACACACAACTCTGACACGCTCACACACACACTCTGCCTCAGCTGCTGTCTCATCCTCTCTACATCCTCTCTTTGGCTCACACATCAACACAAACACACACACCTCCTCCATTCAGCATCTCCCTCCCTCCCTCCTCTCATCTTCCAACTCCCCATCTCTCTCTCTCCCTCATTATTTGCACCTCTCGCCCTCTGCTCGCTTAAACCCACCCCCTNCCCACCCATCTGCTTGCTGGTACGGTGATACTGCGAGTCTGACTTAATAAAGCTTGAAGTACGTGTTGTCATTCCAACTGTCGATCATTATAATTATTCATAGATGGAGCAGAGATTGGAGTGGGAGGCGAGGTCTCAGAGCAGCAGTATGATAGCACGGCGGAGGGAGAAAAGGAAAAGATTGTCCCATTCACCGTTCACAGCATTTTCAGCATTATCAGTCACCAAAAATATCATGTGAACGCACATCACATCAGAATGTAATATCTCATCTGCTGGTGTTTTCAGAAAGGTTCGTGTCGGCCCCTGATCCGGCCATTCCAACATCCTGTTATCTGATTCTTTACCTCATCATTTGATCCATGAGGGATGTTTTGCTGTTAATTACACAGATGGATTAGACATAATTCAAGGTCATTAAAAGTCAAATCCCCTTCAAGAACCAAGTAAAATATTAAGCAATATTTATGAATATATTTTCTTTTTTAACCCCTATCAGAGCAAGCGTGTTTTCACTTTTAATGTTATATTGGCTGGAAAATCAAAATCAGAAACAAATCAATACATCAAATATGCTGTATTTCCTGCTAACAGTTGAACCACGGTTCTAATTCATTGCACATTAATGTGCAGGTTTTATTTTTTTTATTTTATTTTAACCATTATTTAATCAGATAAACCTCACTGAGATTTAAAATCTCTTTTCCAAGAGTGATCTGGCCAAGACAGCAGCACAATTACATGGTTGCAACATACATGATACATAGAACATTTACAATATCAACACAATTCAAAATGAATAATTCAGTGCAATAACCTATGCAATAAGGTGACAATAAAAATAATGCTGATCCTTCATACTGCCATAATTAATTTAATTTATTAATTAAGACTAAAAGTGTTTCGGTGGGGTTTACCTCTAAGAGTGTTGCTAAAACCAGTAGATAATAATGAACATTGAAAAATGCTTGTGATTTTTTTTTTTTTTTNTGATTTTTTTTTTTTTTGACCATTGAACACCAAATATTTTACGTTGGACCGTGTTGTATTTGACCCATGACACCACTGAACCTTTAACGTTGTTGATTGAAACCAGACCATGTCATTATGCATATTGAAACCAGGCCAACCTGTCTGGTCCCCACATGGTCAACTTTAAACTTTATTGGTCTCCAAGGAGAAATTTGGCTGAAGCTTCAATGTTGCTGTTCCATACACACACACACACACACACACACACACACACACACATCTATTCTTCATTCAAACCTTAAGTACAGCTATACACACATCATCATCAAAAAAAAAAAAGTGCCATGTGCTACAATACATTGCTAGAATAAAAACCACAGTACTGATGATAACAAGACCATGATAAAATATCCATGCATGTACAGGCTGTTGCGTAATCTGTACAGAATATGAAGTGCCAACATCATCATGCCAAGGCTGTTATATGACACAATCACAATAACTATCATCAGCTAACATCCAACATAATAATAATAAGAATATAAAATGATGACTTAATCCCACGCTGCCCAGTCTGAAGACGTGTTGATGAACACACGCAACCAGAGGAAATGATCAGAAAATGATTTTATAGAGATCTCAGCAGTCACAGCATTTTACTTATTTTACCTTCATTACAGGAAAAAATTTGATGTTTCATTAATCCTGTTTTTTTTTTTGTTTTGTTTTGTTTTGTTTTTTTTTGTTTTTTAAAGAAGCTCTTCCTGTTTACCTGCAGGTATTTGAAAATTATCAAAAAGCACGAAGAATAGGATAAGAAACTGGACAGGGTTCATTAAACTGTGAGTTCAAATCCCATGTAAATTCCTTTTAGTACCATATTTTTCATCGGTATATAATCAATAATATTATTCTTATTTATACGTATTCTAGATGAAAAAGATCTAGAAATATTAATAGTCATTTAAAAAAGCAAGATCTTCCTGTTTACCTGCAGAGAAGTGGGTTAATCTGTTAATCCTATTAGCTCAGCAGGTAAGAAATCTGCTCTGCCAACAAGAAGATTTAGAGTTCAAATCCTGCTTGGAGTGAAAATAAATTCATTTTCCTTTTCCCTCAGAATACACAAAATTCAAAATCACATTTCACCTGTGAACCTGATTAATACGTTTGACAATACGCTAAACCTTAATGTTCGTTTTTTGTGTATTGCTAATTTTCTGGAATTAGGTAGCTTCACTTTTGGAACACTAGGGGGCCACAGCAGCAGCTACAGAACCGAAAAAGAGGTTAATGTAGTTGAATGTGGTTAGGAGGAGCTGAAAATGCTTCTTTTTGTTTTTATTTTATAAATCTGGACTCTGGACTGGATCGTTCAAACTTCTTAAACCATTTCCTCTGTTGAGCATGTTGTTTTTGGCACTTTGGGATCTTATAATCATGTAAATTTGCAAAGACTGACATTACTACAGAGTTTATTTTCTGCTCATCTCTTTCCTTTGTGACATGTTTTTTGTATGCAGAAATGTGAGTCTGGTTTAGAATCCTGTCATTAGTCCTCTCTGAGTCTCTTGTTTACCTTTTCTTCTTTTTAACTTCATCCTTTTTATGTCTGTTCATCAGCATTTCCTGAAGTGTTCCTGCAGAAGGCCAAGGTGAACTGCTCTTACGCAGCGCATTAATAAACCCAATGAGCAACTCTGAAATTAATTAGCTCCAGCAAACAGGAAACGCAGAAATCTACCAGGAGGAAAAGCATCAAAAGCTGTTTTTCTGATGAGCTCAGAGTCGTTGCCCTTAATCTAAATTTCCATCTGTATCAATAGGTTATGGCAAGTTCTTGAACCTTATTGACACATTGACGACATTTAAAAGAAAGAGGAAACTATTCAGTCTGTCATTCTTTCTCTCCTTTTTTTCTTCTTGTGCATGATTCCAGTTAGCAACAGAAATTTTCTCTTTTTGCAATTTTAAAGCGATTTTAAAAATGCAAAAAAAGGCATTAAAAATGTAGTTAATCACATGTAATCGTGACATGTCTCTTCAGTTTTGATTTTCAGATAAACTTTGAAATGTCATGCCTTAATCTTTTGCTATTTTAAGAGGGGAAAAAAATGCACTTCGCATCAATGAAAAAGAAGAATGATCCAGCTTCAACCAAAATGATGAAGCGAAAACTATGGGAGCACCTTTCCTGATGGTGGCACTGTAGCACCCACCAGAATTTTAAAACTTAGATTGTTTTGAGGTCAAAAAGGATAGTTATAAATTTATGTTTGTTTGTTTTTTTTGGTTTTTTTTTGTCATTGCAGACAGCACAGCTAGCATCATTGCTAGGCGGCGGCATTTCAACCACCTGACCCAGGAGCTGTACGAGCTCCCCATCGTCGTGTGGGATGGCGGCGAGCCGTCGCTGAGCGGCACCAGCACCCTGACCCTGCGGGTTTGCCCATGCCAACGCCACGGGAAGATCCGAACGTGCCAAGGCGAGGCGTTTCTGACCTCTGCAGGCCTCAGCACCGGAGCGCTGATCGCCATCCTGCTGTGCATCATCCTCCTGCTGGGTAAGTTGGGACAGGCGGCGGGGGGGCGGGGCTGCCTGTGGGTAAACGTCCTGGGGGCATGGATGGAGGAGATGGACCATAGAGGAGCAGAGATGGATGGAAGAGTTTGACAAGGACAAGAGGAGGCAAGGGAAGGACACAAGTGGAATTCAGAATGAGGATTCAAAGAGTTTCAGGAGTCGCGGAGGTAGACGAAAAAGCAAAGGATGAAAGGAGGAGAATGTCAGAAGCAGAGTTATGCCAAGCAGACATTATGTGATTTTCGTACTTTTCTGTTCCTCGCCACGTTTGAATCGCTCGTTCTAAACAGCCAAAACCTCTGAATTCTCTTCTCACACTGTTTGCCTCCACTGATATCCCGCAAAGTGTGCTCTCACACTGAACCAACCTTTATTCCATTCAAAACAAAATGGCTGCATCACTCTTGGCCTCTGTAAAGGCTTTGTGTGTGTCCTCAATGACTGAGAAAGGCTCATTTGAAAGAAGGAGATGGTTGAGAATGAATGATTTTGCCAAAGAAGAAGAGAACGGGGAATGCAGGGTCGGTCTGGTTGAAGAAAATAAAGCAACACAGCAGAAAAAACCCTGAATAGGTTTGAGAGAAGCCGGGTCAGATTCATGTGCAGACAGGCAGCTCGAATCAGAAAACCAGATCTGACTTCAGCCACGCTCACGCCGACTTTAAATTCTCTTCAGGTCGGCTCTTAGTCCTGTTTGTTTTTCCAACTTCTCCCTCTCCAGAATGTGTTTGATATCTTATGCTGTGACTAGAAGAGCAGACGACAAGCATGGAGGGATGGGATGACAGCACACACACACACACACACACACACACACACCACTCTGCATCATATCATGTGTGACGGAGGTGATCTGCACCATGAATCCAAAATACCATAATACACACAGTCAAACTAAGAAACTTCTGTTCCTCTGTTGTTGCAGCAGCCTAAAAAAAAAAAAAAAAAANAAAAAAAAAAAAAAAAAATCTTAATATGTGTGCGTGTGAGCATGTGCGTGTTGTTGCTATGGCAACAGGCCTTGTAATGACAGCATATGATTATGCATAAACATGCAAATCTGATCTTGTCGCTTGTAATTTTGAATGTGGACAGTCAGGCCTGAAAATAAAAATCAGATTTGAAAAACAAATCAGATTTGCATTCTGGACCGAGCGTTGGAGACGGAAAATGTGTGGAGGGACTCGTCATCATCGCACATTGTTTTCTGCTCTCCAGTTAATACTTTACATTCTGACCAGGTGGGTTTGGGTGGGAGCCACGCGAGGCAACAATCGCCAATCAAAACCAGAGTGGAGTTTATGAAACAATCTCCTGTCAGATAAAAGCAAGGATGTTTTTTGGAGGAATAACACGCCAGCGTTTGTCTCTGCAAAGAAACCTGTAGTGTGACATGATTAGACAAACTGTAGAATAGCACAGGTCGCCCTCTCATCGCTGATTGTCTGTGGACATTAGTGCGTGAAGGTAATACATATTCATGTCGGCCGTCTCTTCTCTGTGCCATAGCCTCTGGCAGAGAGGAACAAAAGGCCGTCACCACTGTTTGCAGCAAACACATGCTGCATCGCTAATCCAGCATGAGGCAGAAGATAATGTTAAGGCAGAAACAGAGAGGAAGAAACATGGAGGGAGTATGAAAAGACGCATGAACACGCAAACCGTTTCGTGGTCAGCCGTCAGAGATTTCAGTTTTGTGCGATGGATAAGAAAATAAGTCAGCTTTTTGCCCATTTCACGTAGCCAGCGATGGATCTGTGTGCACCGTTTGGTGTCATTTATCTTCTCTAATGTTACGGATGGACAAGAATATGCTGACCGTCATGTCAAAATCTACTTTACAGCCATAAAAACCTCATATTTGGAGCTTTTTAGTTTGCTTAGAATCCCAATTTCTCTCTGATGCATCACGCTGAAGTTAGCTTTCAGACAGTTTGACGTTTTGATGCACTTGTCAGGTTTGTATGGCGTTTTTGGTCAACTGAATAAAAGAAATAAAGTGCTTGAGGTTGAATAAACATTTCTCAGCATGTCTGATATGAACACACTTCAGGAGAGAGAGAGAAGTCTGTACACAGGCTGAGTACCAAGCAGCTTTTAATATGCAGACTGGAAAGATGTGCATTAGAAAAACAAATGATTCCATCCAGGATTGCAAAAGGCAGAGGTAGCATCAACTTCTGTGTCTGTGAGTACATAGATATAGCTAAAGAGCCCCATTCAGAGCTTTGAGCCCTATTTGTACAGGACGAATATAAAATGAGGACTTCATGTGATTTATAATAATTACAGAGGTTGTCTGTGATCTTATGCTGCGTTCACAGACCTCAGAACTCAGATTTTTCTGACTTCTTACTTGGAAAAATGCATCGGAAAAGCATGTAAAGTCGGAACTCCGGCTGGGAAACTCGGACAAAATGATCTACCCCACTTACTGAGTATGACGTCACTCAACATGGCAGTGCCGTGGAAACGAGCTTTATGAATACAAATGATCAGCTAAAAGGCGAATAAAGTATCTTTTCTTGTGTGAAATTGAAAGAAAAATGTCAGAATATATCGCCAAGTTAGCTATCTATTTGGTATGGTAACAGTTTGCCGTTGATACGTAAGTGTAAATTTCATAATATTACTTCTCTGCATAAAGTTTAATACCAAAACAGTGATTAATATCATTGTAAAACAACACAACCAAACAGTTCTGTAGTCTAACTTTACTTTAGTTAGCATTTATTACAAAGTTTAATTAATTTTACAGTATTTATTGGTGTTCAGCTGCTTTTTTGATTACATTTGGCTGGAACGGTTTGAGGTTGGAAGTTGGAGCTTCTGACTGGGAAAAATTTAACTTCTGAGGTCTGTGAACGCAGCATTAATCCTGTTCCAATCAGCCATTTCTGTCATTTGTAAACTCAAAATTTCACCACAAAGTATCTGCTGTATTTTGAGAAACATGTCTGGTATTATGTCCTGTGCAAATTAGCATCTTAGAAATTAGAGTCTGTTTTTTTCCCCAGTTAGTCCCTTTATTACACACCTTTCTTGTGCATATTCCCCAAATCAAAGCTATGGAGGCCATAATGTAAAAATGCAAATCCATGTTTTATTAGCATTTCCTGTTTCTGAACTTTTGAATTCTGAACAATGATCTGTGGGATTCATTCCGTAAATTTGAGTGAAATACAGACTTTGTTTATGCCGTATGAATGTGCCAACGCAGAGGTGATTAAATCACACGGTAATTAAATTAGAAGGTAATATTAGTCCTGTGTAAACGTTGCTTCAGCTGAGATTAATATTTCAGGGCGAGGTGGGTAAGATAACATTTGCTGTGGCCTTCGATATGAACCGCCACTCTGGGTGGAATTGTAGCCTCTGCTAAATGAAAGTGGTTATAAAATATGAGGATATTCCACTAAAACATCAACTGTTGCAGTATTGGCTAATGAAAAAAAACATAATCACCCACACAGAAACACCAAGCAGAAAGAAATACATACTTATCTCTTAAAAAAGAAATCACCTGACCTCACATTCAAAAGTGGCTTTTGTTCTGATGCTTCTTCACTTGTCATTTTGAATAAAGCATTTCATTAAAATCAAAACAAAAACGTTTGATATTCATGAAATGCTTTTTTTTTTCTTTCAAAGGCTCATTTACACTTTCTCTCATTTTGTGTTTTATCTTGTTACGCTTGACTAATTCTTAATAATTAAGTCAGGAGCAAATCAGGAAGAGCCACAGACAAATGCTGTGCTGTCTCTAGGTTACAATGGACATCTAAACGTGACCAAAATAACTTTATACATCCATAAACTGAGACTAGTTTGGGTTAAACTCAGACAAACCAAACAGACAAATCTTCAGTATTACAGAACTTTCTGGGTGGTTTTTGCTCCTGTCACATTTTTATCACTGTGGCTCATTTTTCACTGTAGCTGCAAGTCCTGCATCTCTATGGAAGCAGCACAATCATGGCTATATGTAGGAAGAACTCAGAAATGTCTTTTGTGCAGTATAACACAGTTATATTGTCATAAATCGTAAAAAAGAAAAAAACATGTTGAATTTCTTTGATGATTTATTTTAAAAAACTGAAAAAAGATGTAATCTATATATACAATATTTTTCCAAGTGCCCACAAGTGTTACCAATACTGGAANAAAAAGATGTAATCTATATATACAATATTTTTCCAAGTGCCCACAAGTGTTACCAATACTGGAAAATTAAAAAATAAATAAATAAATAAAAAAGGGACTATACATACTGAATTATTTACATTTTTACAAACCTATAATCTTTAGTGTGCCTGCTGCAGTCTGCATTCAGCCAATGACTGGCTGAATTGTTGTCACGTGACTGTTAAAGAGCACAGCAGCGCTCCAGGCTTGCTAGTTGCGGCGAAAAACACAGAATTTGTTGCTTTTTACAGAATTTGGATTGTACAAAGGGTTTATTTTTAGCGAAGTTTTAAATGAGACATTTATAATAAAGTGATTTTGCGGAAATATCGCTATTTTAAGCTTAGATTTGGTTACGTTTCCTTATGGAAGTGTTAGGCACACATGGTTAGTTCAAGGACTGT
>VXCM01008353.1:0-17478 GCA_014773175.1 Lucifuga dentata
GCACTGTTTTTTACGTGTCCTTGAATGACAATAAAGTTATCTATCTATCTATCTATCTATCTAAATCCCTCAGTCTTTCAAAGTCAAATGTTCAGGTGATACACCCACCCTAAAATTCAACGTTTTGCCTGTGAACACTTATGCACAATTATAGAAGGCACGGTCGTCTTCTCCTGGCTATATATATTATATAACCAGGAGACTATATTTCCTGGTGGAGACATATATTGTTCCAACACAGAACTGCAAGGAAAAAAAATGAGGTAAAATAAATAAATAAATAAATAAAGTTACTTCGACAAAGTGACATAATTTGTAATTTTTTTTATTTATAGAGACAATGCACATTAATATACAATCAAAATGTAAATATGCCAGATTTAGCCAAAGTTGACTACCGTAATTTTCATCCATAGTCCCATGCCATGATAAGATGGCTACCTACAATATAAAATGGTTAGACAACATGACACATTACATAAAAAACAGATCCAAAAGGTTTACAGTAATAAAAAACACATTGGTCTCCTGGACTTACTGGTACTTCAAATCCATCATTAAAATACCTCTAAACACAGTTAATCAACAAAAAAATAAAAAATAAAATCAACGACAATTCAAAACTCACATGTATTTCAGAAGACAGGTCTGACATTTTTCATTACTCAGATCAACAGAAATAAACCAAATCCCTTCCTCCACCCTTCAAACGCAGAAATCAGTGTTCACAAATTTGATTACCAATCAGCCATTTCTTTAGTTCCTTAGCAAATTAATTAAAAGTATTGAGTGCTCTAATGTGTGCTGGTGTAGAATTCAATTGTTGTGCAGCTTGAATTGAAAAAGCAGATTGGCACTCTTTCTTAACATAATGATGCAGTCTCTCTTGAAAATGCCACGAGTTGTTGAATTTGTGTTTTTTCTCAATTTAATATACTGCTTAAGCGGTGCAGGGGCCAAACCATAGAACATAGTGTTCACTTTGATGGGTTACTTATCTCAAGCATTTTTGAAGTCTCTAAAAGTTGATTTTTAGTAGTGTACTAGAATGAACTATGGCAGTCTGGATGGTAGGAAAAAAAAATTCTAAAATTTACCACTCCAGTAGCATGTTTTCGAAAATGGCTGTCAGTAACATAACATGTAGGCGGGTTGTATATACTTGGCTCAAACATGCACTATCGCTGTTATTCTCCTTTAAAGGTAAATCTGCCCTGGCTGCTTGTGTACAGACATTCTTTTAACACAGACACCCTGTAGAGTGTTGTTGTTCGACCTCAGAGGGAGGATGTTATGCTTATATAATGAAGATGGACAGGGCATTGGAGGGGAGGAATGAGTCCTGTCTTTCGGATAGATAGGACTCTCCACCTAAAACATTAACTGTGTTCAACATGTGGTTGGTCTGGACAGATGAGATAAACACTCAGTTTTTCCCCTTTCAAAGCTAGTTCTTCAAGTAAAAGCTATTTGTCGGCTTTTCTGTATTGTGGTGTTGACTGTTAAAGAAATTCAAAAGATTCCATTTCTTTTTTGCATTAAAATGGCCAAATAGAAAATGTAATTGCTTCTAGTTACAGTCCTGCATAAAGAATGGGTTCAATATGAATCGTGATTTTGAAGCTGAAAAGTATTACTTAGGTTTATTGTTGGAAATAACGACTGTAATCTCAGCTCCAGTTTACTATAGTTCAAGGCATCATATTACAACCTTCAGCAAACTTTGCTGAAAATGATTGCTAATTCCTCAGTAATGTCAATGGGCAGCAATGGAAATAAATTCTGTAGCTCACTTTTTCTGTCTTATAGCACCTGTTTAATGTGTATCAACTCTTATTTGCTGAAAACACTCTTACTTTACAAACATGTGACTTCTAAGTCAGTAGAGGGGAGATAAATATATATTGCTTTCTGCAGAACAAATAGTAAAGCTACCAACATAAATTATTAACTACACGTACCTTTTAGGAAATGGCTTTTCCCATTATTAAGAGATTAAGCATTCATTTCATGAACTAACCCAAACATTAATCTGGGTACGATTATGTTGGCTGTCTTTGATGGCCGTTTGTAACATGTATGACTTTAGATTGTCTGGCTATACAAATTACTGGCAAAATAAATTGTGTTACGAAGGTTTCTGCAACTGAGAGGAGCAGCCATGCTAGCTACTGAGCTAATCTTCATGCTGCGATAAAACTATAAGAGCTATGATTGAGTGGTCTTGTAGTCTGGCATGTTAAAGGACCACACCGGCGATCGTGTATGTTTGAGCCTAATATATTCAATTTTCATACATGTAACGTTACTGACAATCATTTCCCAAAGCATACTACTGGAACGGTGAATAATTTTTTTTTTCTACCTTCCAGACCGCCATTGCTTTCAGTTCATTCTGGTACGCAATTAAAATCAACTTGTTGATACTNACCTTCCAGACCGCCATTGCTTTCAGTTCATTCTGGTACGCAATTAAAATCAACTTGTTGATACTTGAGATGTTCTTGGGATAGGTAATCTAATATCATGAACATCATGTATATTCAGGCTTTTTTTTTTTTTCGAAGTTACATAATTTTAGGGTTTAAGCAATAAAAAAGCAATAAAAAGCACGGAGTGAATGTATGTCTCCACCGGGGAATATAGTCCCAAAAGAAAACCTGCATTNAAAAGCACGGAGTGAATGTATGTCTCCACCGGGGAATATAGTCCCAAAAGAAAACCTGCATTTATCAAAAACTTTAAATGACAATGACTTCATAAGGCTGCGTACCTATTAGGTGAAACATCGATTTTTAAGGTGGGTGTATCTCTTGAATATTTGATTTTGAAAGATTAAGAGATTTTGCAAAATGTCAGGAAAACTGGATTACGGTTTTATCCTTTGGGAAAAGATTGTCAGTAATGTAACATATGAAAAGTAAATATATCAGGCTCAAACATGCACGATCGCCAGTATGGTATGGCCCTTTAATTCCACGTCTGTGAAAGACTTGGCCTGTGTTCTCACCTTTGGCACCTCACCTTGGCAAACCAAAGACAATTTCCATTTTGATTAACAAACACGTTACTATTACAAATTTATAATAAGAATTTAAGAAATAATCCGTAATTTATAGAAAGATTGTCAAATTGTTGCTGCACGAGGTGTGTGTGTGTGTGTGTGTGTGTGTGTGTGTGCGTGCGTGCGTGTGCGTGTCTGTGTGAGAAAATAGAAAGAAGGGAAATCACATGGGTCGTCCCATGAGTAGCAGGGACAATAGCTTTTCTCTGGCTGGCTGAAAATCACATGCAGGAGTGTAATGAAGTTGAATTTAGATGCTGCACGTAGAAGCTGTTTCTCTGTGACCGTGGAGAACCTTTCAGTCAATATTGCTATTTTCTTAAAACAGAAAGCCAATATCATCCTGATGGAGAGAAGGATGCCGTGCTTACCATTCGCCCCGCCTCCTCTATTTATTAGCTGTAGTGTTCATGTGAGCTTACCAAGGAGAAATAAGGTTGTGAATCTCTCCTTGAAAAAGGTTGATATGGATCTAGATATATAGATAGATACAGTATTTATCAATACAGCAAATATATGTCTAGACAGTCCCACAAGCATATATGATGTCAATAATTTTAGATTGAATACAGTTTGATTCACTTTACTGGGTTTATTTAAGTTGTCCTCATCTCACTTCTGCATGGGATGTACTAATACTTACTATTTTATACAGTAGCAAATGTATGTGCCCACCTTCACCATTTTACTGTGACAGATGACATACCAGTATAAATTGTCTTTCTTTATTTTACATTCTCTGATTAGTGGAAAAAGCATTTAGTGTCAGTGGGAAAAAGTCATCAGCTGCTCCTGTGTTTCAGTTCTTGTAAACTCTCATGGAAACATCTCCTCCACTGATTTTGTCATAAACTGTGAAAGAGAGTAACATTAGCATGCCTCTGCTTTTCAGTCTGAAATTGCTAAATTATTCCATCATATCCTTATGTTATGGTAGTGTTGAATTGTCATCGCTTTGGCGTAGTTGTTAATACGACCTTCACTCCTTTTCCTCTTTCCTCTTCTACCTCCAGTGATCTGCAGAGGTGAGCGGAGAGCTGCAGTGTGATTTGCTTGTCCTTCACATCGGGTGCCTTGTCCTTGCGGCAAGCAGTTCTCTGTCTTCCCTTTCTGACACATTTTTCTGTTCTCATCTACCCGGGCGTTTGGGTGCACAGCAAGCACAGGTCTGCTGCGGGAGTGCGATGCAGCCTTATTTTCGCTGTGTGTATTCTGCCTCTGTCAACACTTTTCACAGAAACTCGAATATTAGATCTCCCTGCTAACTGTAGACTGTCTTACTATAGACTTGTCTTACTGTTGTTTAACTCTTTCTAGATTTGTGTGTGTGTGTGTGTGAGAGAGAGAGAGGATACATGTTTAAGTGGTGGCATGAGCATATTAGTTCATGCTGCACCCCAATCCTGAAAGTTTAATTGGTCTCAAGCTGGTCTGGAATTTGTCAGCGAGTCTCATTAGTGAGGGTCTGTGACACCCTGTGCCTTTAATCTCACCCTGTGCCTGCTGTTGTCCCACTGAGAGTTGGGACCTCTATTAACTCATTTGACATAGAGACCCTCATGGCAGCTCATAATTATTCCTCATACTAATGGTTTTTTTGTACCGCAATGCTCATTTTGCTTTTTCCTTCACTCGCTTCAGCTTAGTGGCATTTTATCCTCTTGTATGCATTGCTAATTTGAGCTGCTCGTGTTTTGTGCTTCTTCTTTAGGTGATTTGGGCAGAGCAGCAGGTGGTGAAACGGAGGAAAAAGAGGGATGTCTTCACAGAGCCTTCAGATCCCAAGTTCAGAGATCAGTGGTACCTGGTGAGTATGAAAAGTGCTTAATGGCTGTTTCTGTGTCTCTGGGACATTGTTATACTGCTTGATCTTTTTATCCACCTAAAATACAAGCAATTAAATTTGGTGCTGTGTTGTTGCTCCAGTCAAAAGACGAGCTTTTATTAATCAATTCAGCCGACTTTGTCACTGTGTTTTGTTTGCAGAACACAAAACATGAGTTCAAAGGTCTTCACCCTCTTCTTCATCTCATTCATTTCATTTCATTTCATTTATTTATTTATTTCAGACATGACACTATAACAAAGAAACAAACAAAAAAGTAAACAATTAAAAGAAAAAAATGTCTGAAAATGAGTAGGATGAAATATAACTTATTAACTCCTACCCGCTACATATTTCTGCAACTCATCTCTTATTGTTACCCGCTTGTTTAATTATATTTACCAGCGCAACGCTGGTAAATATACACTATAGATATCAACAAAGATAAATATAAGCATAGTTTCCAAACAACCATATATTCATATGCAGTTTAACATTATTTACCCACCTATATACCTCATAATAAACATATATTNCAACCATATATTCATATGCAGTTTAACATTATTTACCCACCTATATACCTCATAATAAACATATATTTAAAAAAAAATAGAAATAATAATAATAATAATAATAATAATAATAAAGAAAAACAAAAAAGCACAACCTAAGAGAACCAAGAACACATTTATTGTTCCATACTACTATATTTTTCAAGCAGTCTGTTTTTTTTAATATATTTTCTTGAACTGATTCATAATTATACTCTGTTTAATTTCATTATCTTCATCCATAGCACACGTACATAAACTGCCTTTGACTTCTGAATTGCATGCTGAAGATTTGACTTTACGGGGGGGGGAGAGAGAGAGACTTGACTTTTAGCTTCCTTTATTAAAAAATTTTTTATGTTACAATACAAAAATGCAAAATTCCACTTGCATCATTCCCCCTCTTCCCCCCCCCACACACACACCCACGCACAAAAATACACAGCATCTTAAAAACATAACTCCATAACCTCTTCATTTACCATGCAGAGGGCTCTATTTAGACCCCAGACCTTTAAAAAAGCCCCCACATCTTTCCTCAAAACATGGTACGTGAATTCAACCCGTAAGTGAACAGATACCAGACCTCGAAACATGGGGACCACCTCCACAGGAGCAGAACCCTGTAACCTATTTCTCCTGGTCAGCCAGATAGCCAGCTTAGCCTGGCCAAACAGGAAGTTCAGTAGGACAGAGAGTGTTTTCCTCTGTGCTGAGTAAACAGGTCCTNAGCCTGGCCAAACAGGAAGTTCAGTAGGACAGAGAGTGTTTTCCTCTGTGCTGAGTAAACAGGTCCTAGGATAAAAGCCTCAACAGAGAAAGTCTCCCCCAGTTTACAGCACAGTCTGAAGCAGCTTTAAAACCGGCTGCAGTCTGCAACACAACAAGAAGACATGAGAGACATTTTCACTCAGACCACAGAAAGGACAGCCCTCCCCCTGATCTGAGCTCAGCNACATGAGAGACATTTTCACTCAGACCACAGAAAGGACAGCCCTCCCCCTGATCTGAGCTCAGCCGTACCAGGAAGCGGTTTGTCGCCAGGGCACCATGAACTATTCTCCACTGCAAGTCACCTAATCGTTTTGGAAGGGGCAATTTATAGAAGACCCTCCATCTAAAGGATGTAGGAGTCTGACTGGTCAGAAAATCTTTCCACTGATGTGCTCTAACTTCCTTCAGAGCATTAAGGTTCTTGACTTTCACACAAGCAGTATACAGGGCTTTGCTGCTCAGCTGACTGAACTGTCCTGGGCAGGGAGTACTGAAGGACAGCAGCCTCCCCTCTTCCTGCAGATCCCCGGCCCTCATGGAAACAGTCAGTGGGGGAAAACGCATAACCGCCTCCTCTGTGGTCTCACCGGGCAAACCCTCGCTGACTCTGGCAGAGCCCCCTGAACTCCTGTAAGGAGCGCCCCCATCAGCCTCAGCGAGGTAAGTCCGGTCCTCTGACAGAGCTCCTCTGGTGTCTTCCAGCGTGTCCCATCAGAGGACAGAAGATGTTTAACTTTGGTAACTCCTNAGCTCCTCTGGTGTCTTCCAGCGTGTCCCATCAGAGGACAGAAGATGTTTAACTTTGGTAACTCCTGCCTTCTTAATACGCTGTCTCAGGCTCGCAGAGTTAAAGCCTGCCAGAGGAAACACTGGGTTGCAGAAGACAGGTTCCTCCCAGACCCACAGACCTGCCCTCAGCTCCTCCATGCGGTCATGTCTGAAGAATGTCCATGCCCTCAGAACGGCTTTATAAAAGTCGGTGAGCCCTGTCGTGTCCAACTCCTGCAATCTCATGAGGAAAAGCTGGACATCCAGCCCCAGTCCTCCAGCCCTTCTCAGCAGGACACAAGCTGGACCTCTCCAGCTCACATCAGCACCATACAGGAGTCTTTGTGCTGCCTGAAGCCGGAAAGCCGCCATCCTGCTCTCCAGATCCACCAGTGATTGGCCTCCTTCTTGCACAGGAAGATAAAGAACTGCCGCCCTCAACCAATGATGTCCAGACCAAAAAAAAGTCCACCAGCTTCCTCTGAATCTCCACCAGCAGACCAGCAGGGGGGTGAGAGAGAGAGAGAGAAAGAGAGAGAGAGAGAGAGAGAGAGAGAGAGAGAGAGAGAATTCATCTTGAGTCCCTATTGTTGCCAGCTGATTGATTTTACATTTGACTTGAAGAATGTCGCTGATACACCGGCCTGGTAAAAGTGACGGTAACAAGCCCTGAGAATTCCTGCTCTGCTCCATTTTCCCTTCGATTACTGTGAGGGTGCTTCAGGCATGAGAAGATTCATAGTGATGCAAAGCAGACTTGCATCACCAGTTGTTGAAAATGGCTGTGCTTTCACAGAGGCAGACTCTGTTCTCTGGTGTTCCAGGCTGCTTGAAAGGCAAAATGAATATAGAAGAAACTCCTGACAGTGTAACCAGGTGTAATATGCTCTGCCAAAAAAAAAAAAAAAAAAAACTTCACAGTTCTTAATACATTTTTATTGATACTAAAATCCCTACCAATGCTAAATTTTTTTTTTCCAAAATTATCTTAATTATCTCTTTGAGCAACAGTGACTGTCATAAAACTATTTGTTTGTCAAATAAATAATAAATTTATGCATTATGATTTCGATAAAATGACTGTTGCTGAGATAAACCACCCAGCATTCCATTATCTGCCTTAAAAAATCAACTAAAGCTGCTCATTTCTGAATGAGATGCTGACTGTGGTCCTTACAGAAACGTAGTAACAGTAAAATAAAGAATAGATCCTGAAACTGTGATATTTTATTGCGCTGCATTGTGTCGTGTGCGTTAATGTGACATTTTATCTGCCTACACTTAGTCTCTGTGTTTCAGTTACTCATTAGTGATCACTAATACATACGACGAATATGAAGTATGTAGAAGTTTTCTTTGCTGTCATCTTTCTTAGCAGCTTATGTGACCACCGCAGAAAGAAAGTGTGTCCTTTGTTAAATCTGAAGCTGTGTGGCCAGAGGAGAGTATGGGTGGGGGATGTCCAGGATGGACAGATGCTAACAGTCAGCATCTTCTGTTCCAAGAAATTTATCCAAAATATTTAATCATATGTCATCATCATACAATCATCAAGTAATCCAAAATATTTTATATTTTTTATATTTATGTAATGGTGAAGCATACATTTCAAGCTGTACATTTGCTTATTTACAGTTTCAGCACGTAGAAGGAAACGCTGACATTAAAGTGAAACATTAAATTTATTGGAAGGCAAAAAGCCTTATTTGATGAGCAAAATGAAACCCTTTACATGCCTCTCTCAAATTTTTTATCTGCTTGGGTGTCAGCCACAAAAGCCCTTCTTCTGAATCAGAATTGCAGATCAGAACTTGCAACTGCTGATTTCCTTCTAGATTAAGTGTCAGTGACGTTACAAGGTTGAGCAACAAACCTCATCCTGTTTGAAAGTTACAAGAATATGAAATCTGAGGGGAAAATTCCATAGCTGGCACTTCAGACACACTGTATGTAACTGAGAGTGCGTTTTAGAAAAACGAGAGCTTTGAACTAGATGAAAGTGTGACATGGCATTTGACCAAAGGTCAAGTTGAATGTCAGAAGCATATCAAAAAAGGCTGCAGAATGATTGCTGTGTGCCATCCTCCAGTTCACTGCTGCCTTGCTGAAAGAGACACTCATTATTAACCTTTACAAGTGCAGGCCTTCCCTCATTTTCTTCTCGCTCAGTAGGAATGATATTCAATTAGGAGCACATCAAAACTTTTCCTCTTGATTTATTAAACATCTTAAAAGATTACCGTTTTGAAGAGTGTGCAGTTCCAAATTTACACCTTAAAAGCAGATGCATGTCAGCACTCGTGTGTCTCAGATAATTAGATTCTACCTAAGCTCTTTGCTTTCTCCATCCTCAGTACAACAGCAATCACCGTGACCTGAATGCCAAAGGTGCGTGGGACTTGGGCTATACAGGTAAAGGGGTGGTGGTGTCCATTCTGGATGATGGAATAGAGAAGAACCACCCAGATCTGATGCAAAACTATGTGAGTAAAACTCCTATATAAGCTGAAACTGCACACACAGCAGCAGCAAACAACAGAATAAAGATAAGAACAGAATAAATAGAGCATATTTTCGATTAATTAAAAATAGTGCAATCCTTAAACTGAGCAGTTGATTGCTGTGTTGACAGATTTACAAGTTAATGGATGTTGCAGTTTGCATATTTAACAACCAAATACATGAATGTACTAAACAAATGTGGATTTTCAAACGAAGCAAACAACAGTCTTTGCAGTTAAAAACTCATCTGTCTTTTCTAAGGACCCGGATGCCAGCTACGATGTGAACGATGGAGACTCAGATCCTCAGCCCCGATACACACAGCTTAACGACAACAGGTAGAAATCTACAACAGATGGCAATTAGATGTTTATTCTTGTCTTGGTCTTTTGGTGGATAATGGACCCACTGGACTCATGGTCCAATGGACCCATTTCTGTAAATACAAACTTTGTGGGGGACCTGTCAGGGTAATGTGACTTGGCCTATGGACGTTTAAAAAAAAATAAAATCAAAAAGTAATTTCTGAGACCAAGACTACTTAAATTGTATAGCCTGTAGAGTTTGTTTCGTCCAAGAGATTGTAATTTTCTGCCAATTTTTTTTTTTTCTTTCCATTTTTAAAATGNTTGTTTCGTCCAAGAGATTGTAATTTTCTGCCAATTTTTTTTTTTTCTTTCCATTTTTAAAATGCACCATTGCTTCTTGATCTGAAATCCTACCCTCACTTCCATGTTTCTGAATTAGTTTTGGCCCCTTAAATCACACAGGTGCCAACAGGGCATTTCTGTGTTTGGCTAAATAGAGTAAAGCTCCACATGGATTAAGGAAGCACGTGAACCAAGAGTTATATTGCAGCGGTTTCTCCAAATGGTATCAGGAGTTGTTTACCACAGTATGATGTCTTACAGAGAATTGATTGAATTTACTTCATTGGAATTAATGACACAAAAATCTTTTGGCTTTGCAGGGTCCCTCTTGTCTGCCTTCATTCCCACTACTTGCCTCCCCTCTGATTTTAATTTGATTTGCTGTAATCTGTTGTTTGTTGGGCATTGGCCAGGTAGCATTTTTTTTTTTTTTTTTTTTTTTTTTTAAATCTTAGGGTTTAGCATGATTACTGATGATAGGCAGTGAATGTAATAGTTAAGAATAGGTATAAATGAAATGTCCCCCAGCTGTGAGCTTGCCTGGAGCAGACCCTGTTAATGTGAAGGCCAGAGGGATGGGACAGCCTGAATATACGCTAACCAGGCCAACACTCTAACAACTCACTGTGGCTTTGTCGCACATATAGATGCAGTCTGAATATAGAAGAAAGAGCATAATTGTGTGCTGATAACTTAAAACGGTTCCGGGCATTGGGCAAGAACGTCAACAAAATGCTAAATGGTGGAATTTTTTTGTGGAATAATGTGGAAGAACATCCTTCCAGTGCAGCTTCACTGATTCACACTCTATGCCAAAGCACGCTTAAGCTCTTCTGGCAGCTCACAGTGGCCCAAAGCCCAGCTAAGACACTTACAATTGCTTACTATTGATGTTTCCTTCATTTTGGCTGCACTTTTTCCAACCCTCGCTCACCCCAGCCCTTATCTCTTGCCACCCAGCTCTGCATGTGGCAGGGCCAATCGAGAGACAGAATGTGTGTGTGTGTGTGTGTGTGTNCACCCAGCTCTGCATGTGGCAGGGCCAATCGAGAGACAGAATGTGTGTGTGTGTGTGTGTGTGTGTTTCCGTCGCTTTATGGTGGGTTGGTGCTGATGCATGTATAAACAGCCTGTGGGTGAGCATGAAACTGCGCAAGGTTGTGCAAGCCTGTGTAAGTGCCTGTTCCCTGCAGAAAGCCCAACTCTGTTCACCTGCATAATGCTGTCTTTCTTTGCCAGCGTGAGGACGGCTCTGTAGCAATGTGACCATTCAGCTCTATGTTTATCCAAGGCAGCATGTGATCTAGCTGTTTCTTTTTCCAGGGTTTCCTCTGACTCCTAGCAGGATGCTTTCCAAATCCTCTGCTGAGCATCCTCTGGGTTAAAGCTGGCAAAATGACATGCAGTCATTTTGCAGAAATACGCTGTAACTGGCTTTGCTCAGTGATTTAGTGCAAGACTGTGAAGGATGGTAGTCAAATAAGGCACAGTGAAGGAACGAAAGGAGCTTATGTTCAATGCAAGGAGGCAATGCAGATAGTAGATATAAGTTCAAAAATATGACGATGAATCAAATGACATGTTTATGTGCTGCACACATCAGGCTTATTAATTCTGTCAGACCAAACATTACTTCCCCCAACACATTTTCTTCAAATGCTTCTCTCGCTGTGCTCTATAAACATAAGCCTTTTGTCCTGCAGGCCAACTCATTAGTAAACTGATTAAAAATAAGCAGAGGCAAACAGTTGTTCAGATTTACGTTTGAGGTGTTGAACAGCCCAGAGACTAATGATCAGCACACAACTCTGTCCAAGGCTAAGAGAGCTTCAATGATTTTATAAAAGTAATTAAGCTAATGCGAGATAGAAAAACCAAGTGAATGTAAGCTGGTGTGCCAGACTTAGAATACGGTGAGGATTGGCTCTTGAACAAAGGAGAAACAAAAAAGATTAGTGCTATGGTGGGTGGACACAATCATATCTCTTCAATGTATCATCGAAATGGAAACATTTATACTGATGTGCTCGTAATTTTGTGATAGATTTCTTATCATATTGGCAATAAATTATGGAAATGTTAATGGAACTAAATGGGTTTCAGAGTTTGAGGTATTAACTTTTAAGTCTTTCTGTTGTTGTTGAGTGTTCTTCCTGTACTTATATCAGCCTTGAGAAACTTATCCATGCTATTAAAGTCAAGGTCAAAACTTAAAGGGAATCTTTGCACACCAGGAGGCTTGTAATCATATTCAGCAGTCCATATTTATTACACAGCAGGTTCACCGGGGCCAGGGAGATGAAGCCTGTGGCAAAATGTGTTGTTCACACAGCTGCAGTTGTTGTTTAATTAATAAAAATGGACACTTAGAGAACATTTACAAGCCTCCTGGTGTGCCATGGTCCTCTCTAAATTTTAAACTTATCTTCAAACATGACTCCTGCAGTCTTCAGTACCCTGGGAAACATTCCTACCTTTTGATGAATTATCCACATTAGTCTCTCTTTATTATTTGCTAACTAATGATAATAATTTGTTGCTACAAATGCCAACTTGAGAACTTGTCAGGTATTGCCTGTGGAAGATTATCATGTTTATGCAGCATGAGGACCAGAAGTATGAGTAGAAAATCATTTCATAATCCAAAAACTGCTTTTGTTCCTTTTTTTTTTTTTTTTTTTNTTTTTTTTTTTTTTTTTAATTTACCCACTAGAGTTTTGGTGAATATTTTTCCAATCTATTCCTTATACCCACCCATATGTTTGGCTCTATCATGACAACAGCGTGTCTCTGTAGCTCTTCTCCACAGACAGACAGTTTAGGTGTTGCAGAGTGATAATAGTTCTTCCAGCTGTGGGTATGAATGCTGATCTTGTTGTTGGCCTCGGGCCTGCAGCCAACTGTAGGTGCTGCAACTTGAGATAGTCTCAGAATCTGCCATGGGTCTTTTTCTTTCTGTAAGCAGGACAATGCTTCTCTGAAATGGCTCTTTGTTCAGCATAATCTCCAATAACCAGAATTCGTATGTTGAGAAATCCTTGCGTGTCAATGTGTCAGGCACAAAAGATGTTTTGAATTTTCTACATCAGTGAGTCTTGAATGAAGATTCTGTTAAGAAAGATTGTTAATGGCATGAAAAAAGTTTAAAATCTAAATATATTCTCTTCATAATTGCTGTGAACATAGTGAGATGAACATTGATGAATAGATTTTGTACCACACTGTTAAATGCACAAGTTTCTGTCATGTTGGTAATGTGGGAGGACTTGTTTCTATGAGTGTTGTTTTTTGTCTGGTAAATGTGGCTGGTGGATTCAACATATACACATACATAGGCAACATGTCCATACATAAATGTGTGAAGGAAAACAGTATTTATTTATTAGAAATAACATTATGCAGCCTGTGATGCATTAAAGTCTCGGCTGCCTCACACATTTAATACAGTGTTTCCAGTGAAATTAAATAGGTGAAAAAAATAAATAGAAATATCCAATACAAACATGTCGTCTGAAAGGCCTATACAGAGAAGTAAACTAAGTAGATCATCAGCAAAAAGCTAAAAATAGCAAAAACATAAAAATTAGCAAAAACATAAAAATAGGTAATGCATAAATAACTAAAAATACTCTAAAGAGACCAAATAATATGCATGCTACCAAAATGAAGTACCAAACTTTATGTATAGAAAGTCAGTTTTACCAAGGTTGGAAAGGTTCTGAGGGGGATCACAATAGATCCAACTGAGTAAGACTCTTAAATTATATTCATGACAAAATCCTAATCCATCTCCACTAATATAGTCTCTCATCATATCTGCATGCTTGATTTGCTTGATTTGATTCAGATAGTTGTTAAACGGCATTCACGGTGTCGACAATTCAGATAGGGTGATGTCCGTCTTTGTCATTAATGCTTCAGGTTTAAAATAGGATTATGTCAGCTATCATTAATGCAGACAATTAAAGAGAGATTAGATGGAAGTTTAAGTCTGTGTTATCCAGTAACTGAAGTGTGAAAATCTGAGAGGGTGTCGATGAATCTATCAGCATATATTATGGCTGTGTTAGTTAATATGTGTGACTTGTTAACAACTGATTGAACAATGCCCTTCTTCTAATGACAGGCAGCAGCTCTTTGTTCCTGCAGACAATGTCTGAAAGCATTTTGTCTGGAGTATATGATGCTCTGATGCACCAAGCCTTCAGCTCCTTAGCCTCCAATCTTAAGTTTTAAGCTTTGAGGTTCAGTTTCATGCTGATGTCTGTTCTCAGGGCATCAAATCAATAGAAATGCATATTTTAAAAACAAAAAGAGATGGTCATCATCCAGTCCTGCAGTCATGATTCGCTGTCAGCATCAGAGGAATGTAGTTTACTAAGTCCAATCATTGTTAGTGAACATTCTGTTGATTAATTCACTGAATCAAAATGTCCAATCACATTACAGTCATTACAAACATTACATATTACAATTACAATCTTATCTGAGTTGTTTAAACCAACATACACATAGGCCAAAAGTTTGAGGCCACTCCCAGATTTAAAAAAAAATATCAGTACATTGTTTTACAATTTATTGCACAGGAAATGACAAAAAAATATAAAATAAATGTAACTAATTAGTTTTCAAGAAGAATTTGTCCACAANTTGCACAGGAAATGACAAAAAAATATAAAATAAATGTAACTAATTAGTTTTCAAGAAGAATTTGTCCACAAGAGCACGTTATGTAGCCACTATGGCTTAAGAAATGATTTTTAATGAAGGCATGTCCAGTCTGTATTAGTGCACTGACACTCCTGTTGTGTTCCAACTCCCTTTCCCAAAGTCCCTTGCTTAATGTGTTTTAACATTCTGTTCAATAGCTGCTGTCTGCCTACTCCCAGATCATTTTGGCATTAACTTGCTGCACAGTCTGATTATGCTAAATCTGGGAGTGGCCTCAAATTTCTGGCCTGTAGTGTACGTCAAAATAATATGGGACCTTGAATGTCTTAAGCTTGACTAAACATTGTTGATTTATTCTACACAGAGTAATTGTGCTCACAAGCTTGAAATCAATAATTGAATGAAAACATCATTATGTTACAGAGTCCTGTAAGTCATGCTGAATGAATTCTAGGGAGCACACTGCTTTTACAGGAGAAAGTTTGAGTCACCAAACTCAAACTTATTCACATTCTTATTGACTCAAACGGTGAATGGGAGCAGGAAAGTATTATCATCTTGTATCCATTTTATCACCTTCAGGAAAATCACCCGTGGGAACCTCATTATGTGGCTAGGTCTTGAATAATCAGATTTGTGAAATGCATGGGTTTTACCTCTGTAATAACTCTTTTCAGCTAGGAAACTGTGTACCATAGAAGTGAATGTAATGAATGACATGTCAGGGGAAGATTTGGAAAAGCTGAATGAACAGTTGGGGTTTAGATGTGTGCGTGTCCTGCATCACATCCCAGACACCTGTGCTGCCTCTTATCAGCAGCTGCATCACTTTCAGACACGGATACTATGGGCCATTCAACTCCAAAGTCAATAGGAACTTCAAGATAACATTCAGTTGGGCCTTTATTATATGGTTGTGTGATTCTGGAGTCCTTCAGTCTCCTTCTCACTTGAGCTGCATGTTATAACCGAGCTTCTGACCCTGTCGAACTGATGTCTCATGGTACTTGCAAGTTAGAGACTTGGTGCTAATGGGAAATGTGGCGGTGACATTAAACTCTGCCCTGGCTTTCACACCATGTCTGCAGAGATCTGAGGCGACTGGCAGATTCGTTACTCTGCTCTGACCTTCTGTGCCTTTAATGAAAGCAGTAGTCTTAAAAGTCACTTAGACGTGTGTTCTTAGAAAACACTGACTTCAGTCTTTTGTGAGTGGAGCTGAACTCTCTTTATTTGTCAGGAAAGTGTACAATGAACCAGAAACCATTGAGAATTTATTATATTGTCATAAAAAATGATTGTGTCAGTTTTGATAGACAACCTTTGAATAAATGTGGAACTTAGTCATGCACATCGCCACAAGATGACAGCAAATGTAGTGAATTTTAACAGTGAAAGATGTCAACAATTCATGGTTCAGTAAAGTTTTGACATAGAAGGCTAGCTGCTGATATGGTGCTTAGATTGTTGTGTTTCTGGTTTGGGTGGATATCCTGAATGAAAGTCTGCTGGCTGTAGCTGAATAGGAAGCGACTATATGTTCTTTCCTGATCCAGCACATTGTGCCCCAGGCTGCAGCACTCCTGTTTGGGAATGACTATGATTGGATGCGTAGACTGTGGTTTGAAGGACATCAAGGGCATATCCAGAAGAGGGGAATGCACCTGACTGGAATGTGATGATCAGCCCTTCTCCCTCAGTCCAGTTTCTCAGCAGCGAAGTCCCTGGAAGTATAGATCTTACTGTAGAGCATAAGCCTAATGAAAGGCCCATTGTAAAAATGACAAATCTCATTCCCCAATTTCCTCCCTCATGTGATAGTTGAATGTCATCTTGTTTCCCTTTCCCTGTAGCTACTCCAAGGTTGCTAATGCTAGAAGGGCACAGGCAATGTATCATGGTCTCCACTCAATGACTGAGTGTTTTCTTTAGGAAAAATGGGAATTCAGACTAATTTAAGGGAAGTGAAGCCAAGAACCTGTCCACATGAGTTTGTTTTGTCTCAGTCTACAGCTCAACCACAATACTTGAGGGAACGCATTCTTTCACAAGCTATCCTTGGTAGACAAGTATACTACCTGCGGGTATATATATGTACAATGCCCTGAAATGAAATGCCTTGTTATTATCTGAATGATACTTCCAAGGATAAGTATTTTAAACATTCTTCTCCTTTTCTCTCTTACTTCCTTCTCTAGGCATGGAACAAGATGTGCAGGAGAAGTGGCAGCCGTAGCCAACAATGGGATCTGTGGAGTTGGTGTGGCTTACAATGCCAAGATTGGAGGTACAGTAAAGTGAAAACAAGTATTGATTGATTTGATCCCACTGAGCCAGCCTCGGTTTCATCTCAATTTGCTTAATTTGACTGCCAAGATATCTGAAATGCTCTGAAAAGCATGGTTCCAGTGTTAGAGTATTTTCGGTCCAATTCCCCAAACACAGCATGCCTTTGAATCTTTCTGAACATCATCTCCGGTTGTGCCGTAGAGAGACAACTAAATATGTATTGGTTTTTCCTGAAAGAAGCACAGTAAGGTAACATGTCATTTCTGAAATGGTACTCTGCTATAACATCTCTCGAAGAAGGAGAGAAGGAAGGCGTGTCCGTAGGCAGAGAGAAAAGAAGAAAGGCAAGAGTCTAGGGATGAGAGTAGGGACTTTGAATGT
>VXCM01008354.1:329-28776 GCA_014773175.1 Lucifuga dentata
CCAACTGCAGTAGGACTCATTAGTCAGACCAGAGACTGGCACTGACCACCCCACCCCATCCCCACCCCCACTCCACCCACACACTCACACATCCCCCCAGTCATCACACGTTGCACTACATCCATTCACTTACAACATAAGTTCTATAACCATTGGACTCTATGCGCTACATTAACTCACATTCCTCACATTTCCTGTATATTATATTGTACATCCTCTGTATATTGTACATTTTATACATTCTGTGTATATTGTACATTTTTTGATTGTATATTTGTATTTATCGTGTATATTTTTCTTTTCCTTCCTGAGCACCATGCACCAGAGCAAATCCCTCATATGTGAAAACCTACTTGGCAAAAATAAATCTGAATCTGAAATGAGTCAGAAATTGTGAATCAGGTGTTAATGAGTCAGGTATTGGTGAGTCAGGTGTTAATGAGTCAGGTGTTAATATCAAGTGTTAATGAGTCCGGTGTTAATGAGTCAGATATGAAAGAGTCAGGTATTAATGAGTCAAGTGTTAATTAGTCAGGTATTAGTGAATCAAGTGTTAATGAGTCAGGTGTTAATAAGTCAGGTATTGATGAATCAGGTATTAATGAGTCAGGTATTGTGAGTCAGGTGCTAATGAGTCAGGTATTGTGAGTCAGGGGTTAATGAGTCAGGTATTAATGTCAGGTGTTAATGAGTCAGGTATTAATGAGTCATTGGTGAGTTGGGTGTTAATGAGTCAGGTGTTAATGAGTCAGGTGTTAATGTCAGATGTAAATGAGTCAGGTGTTAATGATTCAGCTTTTAATGAGTCAGATATTAATGAGGCAGGTATTAATGAGTCAGGTGTTAATGAGTCAGGTATTAATGAGTCAGGTATTAATGAGTCAGGTGTTAATGAGTCAGGTGTTAATGTCAGATGTAAATGAGTCAGGTGTTAATGATTCAGCTTTTAATGAGTCAGATATTAATGAGGCAGGTATTAATGAGTCAGGTGTTAATGAGTCAGGTATTAATGAGGCAGGTGTTAAGGAGTCAGGTGTTAATGAGGCAGGTGTTGATGAGTCAGATATGAATGAGTCAGGTGTTAATGAGTCAGGTGTAAATGAGTCAGATATGAAAGAGTCAGGTATTAATGAGTCAAGTGTTAATGAGTCAGGTATTGTGAGTCAGGTGTTAATGAGTCAAGTATTAATGAGTCAGGTATTAATGAGTCAGGTGTTAAGGAGTCAGGTGTTAATGAGGCAGGTGTTGATGAGTCAGGTATTAATGAGTCAGGTGCTAATGAGTCAGGTATTTTGAGTCAGGTGTTAATGAGTCAAGTATTAATGAGTCAGGTATTAATGAGTCAGGTGTTAAGGAGTCAGGTGTTAATGAGGCAGGTGTTGATGAGTCAGGTATTAATGAGTCAGGTGCTAATGAGTCAGATATGAAAGAGTCAGGTATTAATGAGTCAAGTGTTAATTACTCAGCTATTGGTGAATCAAGTGATAATGAGTCAGGTATTAGTGAATCAAGTGTTAATGAGTCAGGTGTTAATGAGTCAGGTATTGGTGAGACAGGTGTTAAAGAGTCAGGTGTTAATGTCAGGTATTAATGAGTCAGGTGTTAATGAGTCAGGTATTGTGAGTCAGGTATTAATGAGTCAGGTGCTAATGAGTCAGGTATTAATGAGTCAGGTGCTAATGAGTCAGTTATTAATGAGTCATTGATGAGTTGGGTGTTAATGAGTCAGGTGTTAATGAGTCAGGTATTGGTGAGTCAGGTGTTAATGTCGGGTATTAATGAGTCAGGTGTTAATGAGTCAGGTGTTAATGTCAGGTGTTAATGAGTCAGGTATTAATGAGTCAAGTGTTAATTACTCAGGTATTGGTGAATCAAGTGATAATGAGTCAGGTATTGGTGAGACAGGTGTTAATGACTGAGGTGTTAATGAGTGAGGTGTTAATGAGCCAGATATTGATGAATCAGGTATTAATGAGTCAGATGTTAGTCAGGTGTTAATGTCAGGTATTAATGAGTCAGGTGTTAATGAGTCAGGTATTGTGAGTCAGGTGTTAATGAGTCATTGGTGAGTTGGGTGTTAATGAGCCAGGTGTTAATGAGTCAGGTATTGGTGAGTCAGGTGTTAATGTCAGGTGTTAATGTCAGGTATTAATGAGTCAGGTGTTAATGAGTCAGGTATTAAGAGTCAGGTGTTAATGAGTCATTGGTGAGTTGGGTGTTAATGAGCCAGGTGTTAATGAGTCAGGTATTGGTGAGTCAGGTGTTAATGTCAGGTGTTAATGTCAGGTATTAATGAGTCAGGTGTTAATGAGTCAGGTATTAAGGAGTCAGATGTAAATGAGCCAGGTGTTAATGAGTCAGGTATTAATGAGTCAAGTGTTAATGAATCAGGTACTGGTGAGTCAGGTGTTAATGAGTGAGGTGTTAAGGAGCCAGGTATTTATGAATCAGGTATTAATGAGTCAGGTGCTAATAAGTCAGATATGAATGAGTCAGGTATTAATGAGTCAAGTGTAAATGAGTCAGGTATTAATGAGTCAGGTGTTAAGAAGTCAGGTATTAATGAGTCAAGTGTTAATGAATCAGGTATTGGTGAGTCAGGTGTTAATGAGTCAGGTGTTAATGAGCCAGGTATTGATGAATCAGGTATTAATGAGTCAAGAGTTAACGAGTCAGGTATTGAGTCAGGTGTTAATGAGTCAGGTATTAATGATGATGTTAATGCCAGGCTCTCATACACTCAGGTGAAGGGCAGAGAGTAGCTGAAATGTGAAGCTGCTGGTGCTCAGAAGAGAAAGACACAGAGGGATTTATTGCAGATAAACAGGCATAAACAGGTAATCCTTCATGTTGTTTAACTTGTCCCCTAGTCTCCTATTTTTTTTTTTTTTTTTTTTTTTTGGTCAGATTTTATTGTCAGCTGCCAACAAAAACCATTTTCCAAACTTTCCCTGATTATGCATTCAGTGTTACTTCAGCATCATCGACTTAGAGTCAACTGCCTCAATCACAGTAGGAAGTCTTGGTGAGCACCTGGTCACATCCCGCATTGACAGCAACGCCATCCTGTCTGGAATCCCCAACAAACTCCTTCACCGAGTCCAAACTCATCCAGAACTCTGCTGCCAGGTTCATCACACGAACCAAGTCAGCTGCTCATGTCACATCCTGCTCATCCAGCTTCACTGGCTCCCTGTGCCATACCAGATAGACTTTAAAATCCTTCAGGCTCTTCATAACCTCCTACAGACCTACAGACCCTCCACTCCATGCTATCCTCATCAGCAGGGCTACTCTCAGTTCAGGACTTCAATCTCACCACCATGGGAGGCAGGGCCTTCTCTCTGTCTGCTCCCAGACTCTGGAACTCTCTCCCCCTCCACATCCATCAGCTGGACTCTGTTACACAATTCAAATCTGCCCTAAAAACTCACCTTTTTAAGCTAGGTTATCCATTCTGATCCACAGTGTCTGTGTGCCTGTCAGGATTCTGGATTCTTATGTCTGATTTTATTGTGTTTGTTGTTCTTTGCTGCTTTTAATTCTTGAGGCGACCTTGAGTGCCTTGAAAGGCACCTTTAAATAAAATGTATTATTATTATTAAACATTTCTTGACCCAGAACACACAAAAACATGATGCTTAGCACAGAAGGTAGTTGGCTCATAGGACTGAGACCTGAGCTGGGATCTGAGTCGGGTCAGGTCCAAATTATGCACATCACTTTAGTCCTGTGCTTTAAGTCAAGTCATAAAGCCCAGTATCATATCCAACGTGTCAAAGGGCTTCACAGGCTCACACATTAATGGTTCCTGACCAGCCCAAGCTCTCTAATGTTACTGTCGGCCAGAAACTTTGTATCTCCAAAACCGTTACTTTTCAGGAAATGAAAAAAAACCCTGTTTTTAAAATAACTGAACACCACGTCGTCAAAGCTGGTACTGTGTCTTTATATATGAGATCAGATACTTGCATCATTAAATTTTAATATTTTACCAACATCAAGCTCCAATGGTGTTACAAGGTTTTTGACCAGCGAATGTGGAGATACGTGTTTTGTCCGTCATTGAATGGCTACATCTGAGGCAGGAAGTGCCGTATCACATATCTTCAACTTACAGGTTACAGAGTTTATTGTAGCTGTTTGTGCCTCAGTTTTTCCTGTCATTGAATAAACATTTAGCCAAAATCTCTTGATATAAAAGATGAAGTGCTATGAACAGGCTATAAGATTAGCTCTGACTAGAAGGCAACTACTGGACTAAACTGCTCTCCAGCCTACAGCGGTTTGCCTGAACTCTTGCTCCCATGTCTCAGGCCACATACATAAAGTGTCTTTACAGACTTGGGTTAGAGAGTAAAGAAAACACCATACTTATTCAAACAACCAGCTCTTTATTTAGCATTGAAACAACCAGAGACATCTTTAAACGACTGCCTGCTACTCCTTCTACAGTCAAGTGAAGGAAGTGGAGTTATGAGGTGTTGCTGACAGTTTGAGGATCCAATGGAGTTACAAGATTTAGTCACAAGCTCTTTTTAAGACTTTTCATTGGTTAAATATTTGGAAAACCCACAGATAGAACATAAAGCGTGATGTGACCAACAGAATTGATTTATAAAAAAACTAAAAATAATGAAATATTAATGAAATATGGAGGTTTCCACCCAATAGCAACGCTAAGAAGACGAGGAAAAACTCTCTAAAAACCTTATTACATGAGGAAAAATGGAAGAAACCTCAGGAGAGATTCCCTCTCCTCAAACGATAAAGTTTAGCTGGAATCTCTGTGTGGTCTTACGTCTTATATATTTATACGGAGTGGATCCGAGCAGATTCCCTGTCAGCTCTGATGACGTGATGTCTCATAATCATCACCAAAAAATAACGACCAGCACTCCTCTAATTCATGTGTTGGCTGTAGTATTAAACTTAAATAAACAATACGATGAGATATTTCTTTTGTTCAAGCTCTACTGTTTATTTACTCTATAGAGACAGTTGAAAAAAAGATCAGGTCACCTTGAAATGTATGTAAATGTACGGTATGTAAGAACTCTGCGTAGCGCAACACAAAAAGACACAGGGAGAAGAGACAGAACAAATGAGAGAGCAACAAGCTATGGAATTAAAAATGAATTCAGTACTTAGCTACATAGTTTTTAAGATGAAGCAGTACTTTCAATAAGCATATTACCATGATTCCTGTCTTATTTAAGCACAGAAGCTTTATGTTGTACCTTTAAAAAACAGGAAACAAAGTTCAGTATTCAATGCTAGCATAAACTCAGCAAGCACGAAGTCATGCTTTTGGGAGGAGACAGTAACTGTTGAAATCACAAATGGCAGCAACCCTGAAGATGAAGTCCATGTGTAGATCTTCCTTTTTCCCGGCAGAAAATGAGGGCAGCCAGCTCTGAAAGTGGTATGAATTGGAAATGGTAAATTGATAAATTAATTCAACTTTATATTCTTCTGCAGTGACTTTCGTTGTGTAACCTTTTCAGTACCAAACACTGAGGTTAAAGGTAGACAGTTCATGCTGAGCTCTGATCAGCAGTCAGCGATGCAACTTTGCTGCAGTTTTCATACAAACCTTTTAGTCTTTGAAAACCTGCTGGTTGTTCTGAGAGCAAAAACACGGCATCTGTTCTTTTGACGGACACTCAGGCCATTTGTCTTGTCACCTGATACATACGGCAGTAATCTACAGTTGGGATGGGCAACTTTGATGAGAATGGCAGCCAATAAAATTTCATTCTCATAGTCAAAGGGCCACACATTAAATAAAACAAAAGTTAAGGGAGATTTTCTTGCTTTTGGAGATATACAAGGGATAACAGGAAAATAACTGCTTATGCTGGAAGTTAACGTACAGCGCTGCTCCACCCCTAACCAGACCTGGCTGGACCAGATCTTATTCTGTCATTGAAAGCTTTGCTACCATGGATTGGATGGTAGTAATACTGCATCAGTAATGACCAATTATGGATGGTGGTAATAAAGGAAAACACTTTTTATAATTTTCATTTTTATTAATTGACAAGTGCCTGATAGAACAGGTCCTCAAAGGTGGGGCCGTATCCAGCCCTTGGGCCGCCAGTTGCCCATCCCTGATCTACAGGCTCTGGACTTGATTCCACTCTTGTGCTCCACAGTCCAGTAAAATCTGACCCACTCCACTTCATTTGCTCAATACGTTTACACTATACTGATTTATTTATTTATATATTTATTTTTGTCTGTGGTCTGATAAAGGCAAAAATGTGAGCAAGACGTATACATTAATAGGATTTCACGTTTCGCCAAATATACAAGATGCATTAGGTTATCTGAGTAGGAGGAAATGCATGCAGAGGTTTCTTCCTCTGATGAGTTTACAAGCCTGAATAAATGATTTCTAATCACATAATCCAGTCTGTTACTCAGAGCAGACTCTACACTGATCTTGTAAAGCTGAGCAGAGAGGAGTCTACTTACCTGCTGCATGTAGAAAACATTTCTACCTGCAAACAGTTCATCGATGTTTATAAGCATCACTACAGAATTATGGTAAAATTAAAGGACTGTGAGTTTGACAGTGCAGACAGTGTGTGTGTGTGTGTGTGTGTGTGTGTGTGTGTGTGTGTGTGTGTNAAAAAAAAAAAAGAAACATTTAAAGCATCATACCATCCATTTTGCATGTTTGAGCCTAATATATTAAATTTTCAGATATGTTACGTTACTGACAATCGTTTCCCAAAGCATACTACTGGAACAGTGAATTAAAAATGTTTTTCCTACCTTCCAGACCTCCATTGGTTTCAGTTCATTCTGCTATTAAAATCAACTTGTTGATACTTGAAACATTCTTGGGATAGGTAATCCATCATCACCAACAAGACGTGTATTCAGGTTTTTTTAGAAGTTATGTAATTTTAGTGTTTAAGCTCAATAAAAAGCGTGGAGTGAATGTATGCCTCCACCGGGGAATATAGTCCCAAAAGAAGACCTGTGTTTATGGAAAAATTTAAAGGACCATGACTTCATAAGGCTGTGTAACTATTAGCAGGAGAAACATGGATTTTTAAGGTGGGTGTATCACTTTAATATTTGATTTTGAAAGATTAAGAGATTTTGCAAAATATCAGGAAAGCTGAAATACAGTTTTATCCTTTTGGAAATGATTGTCAGTAACGTAACATGTATGAAAACTGAATATCTTAGGTTCAAACATGTAAAATGATTGGTATGGTCCTTTAAATATGCAGTGATGTTTCTTCCTGCCTGTCGCTACGTTTCACCTCACAAACAGGAGTCAAACGTGTGTATGACGGAGACACCAGTCACCTGCGTTGAGACGTCACTGAGCTTATAAGGTTGCTGTAATCACGTGGGGCCTTTAGGTGCTATTTACACCTGCATTAAGACGCAGTGTGTGTGTGTGTCTGACGTGTTAGTCAGGTTCAAGAAAATGCACGTTAATGCAAGGCTTCAATGCAAACACACAACTCACCAGCTGTAAATGAAATCCATGCAGTGAGACATCATAAATCAGTAAAAGTCCTCCTGCTCGCTCATGTTATTTTAACGCTGTCATGTGACCAGCTGTAAGCATGTGCTTGCATCAGTGTGTTCTGCTTTATTCTTTTTTTAATCCGATGCTTCCCTGCATCTCCATACAGACACTCCAGCGACTGCACTCATTACTCTGGGAAACAAGAACGTTTGCTGCCAGCTGGCTGAGGGTGCACTTACTGCTATTATTTGATAAATACATGAAGCAGCTTTGTTGTGTTTCCATATATATTTTTAATCCTCACTTCCTTTTTTTGTTTCCTCTGCAGACATCAGCCCAAACATCTTTATGTTGTTTAAAAGAGGCATTCTATACAAAGAACAGAAATAATGAAAACACAGCCGCTGAGACTTTCATGTTCCACAGCACACTGATAATTTTCCTGTAAGCACGTGTGTGTGTGTGTGTGTGTGTGTGTGTGTGTGTGTGTGTACTCTCAAAGCTTGTAGCTTGTAGCTGTTTGAGTGCTGTTATCAGTGTGATAAGTTGCTGAGTGTAAAGGTGCCAGTTTCAGCTGATCTGTAGTACTGGAAAGAAAGAATTCAAGAATCCATCACCACATGATGCATATCTGCTGGAGAGGAGAGGAGAGGAGAGGAGAGGAGGAATTCAACACGGGGTGAGGAGGAAATGTCATAGGAGCAAAACAAAATGAGGAGAAGTACTAGGAGGAAGAAAAAGGCGATGAGATGACAGAAGGTAATTTATGTGAGATGATTCAGAGAAAAGGAGAGAATTCAGTTTTCTCTTTTTTCTTGGCGCATCCTCCTCACGTGTGACTGTTTGTGTCCTGAAGCTTGGCTGAAGTCGATCCTGCTGGTCTGCCATGTGGCTTCTGACCCTGACAACGTCCTAGCCTGGTGGTGTCTGCCTCCACTGGGTCCTCCCCTCAGATGTTATGGCTCCTCCCTTCACTTGTACTGGCTCCTCCCCTCAGATGTGCTGGCTCCTCCCCTCAGAGGGATGTGCAGGTCTCACAGGTTACCACACAATCCTAGAATACCTTCCCCCACNCCACACACACACACACACACCCACCCCTTCCCCTGAAAATTGACCGTCTTCCCACTTGTGGACATTGGACAAGTGGACATTCATGTCATGTGACTCGTGCCTTGCAGCACCATGAGAAGTGAAATCTTTCTGGATCTTCTTATTGGATCATTGCTGTTTCTATCATCCTGTAAAGTTTCACTGTTTCCTGTATTTTTGTAGTTTTGCCTGTTTCCCCACCAGCGGTTCCTATGTCACACCTGGTCATTCCAGGAGAAGGAATCTCTCTTTGAATCTCCTGAGGTTTCTTCCTTTTTTCTGTATATATTAAAGGTTTTTAAGGAGTTTTTCCTCGTCTCTGAGAGTGTGGGCTGGTTAACCGCTGATGTGTGGGTCTGTAAAGCTCTTTCAGACGTTGATGTGACATCAGGCTACAAATAAACTGGACTTGAAAGGGAGGAGAGGCAGGTCTGAGAAGAGCATGTTAAACTGATTATTCAGTTTTGATAGCTTGCTGTTATTATCATCATCATCATCATCATCATCATATATGAAAGGGTTGACAGCTTCTCTCTGACTGAGGACTTCTGTTTCTCCAGAATCACATTTCTCCACTGCTTCCTGTCCTCCCAGATGCTGCTCCACATGTTTGTCTTCTCTTTGGTTTAGCCAAAGAGAAAGTCTTTTTTTTTTTTTTTTTTTTATCAGTCTCTTCCCTCTTTCACCATTAACTTGTGACAGGAAGTCTGAAAGCCTGAGGTTTTAAAGTGCACTTTTTATTTAGGAAAGTACATTTTTCAGAAACATTCAATCTCTTTCTGTTGATAGTAATACATGTTGACCGTTGGAGGCACACACACACACACACAAATATATATCCTAAAGATATTGTCATTCTGGGTTTATTAAAAGGCTGACTCGCTGATGTAAGAAACTGGATGGCAAAAAATATTCTTCTAGTCTTTCTCAGACAAACCTGATTATGTCAGCATCTCTGAATAAATCTAGTTTAACTCTGGACATTCTGTCCTGCAGCGTTAAACCCAAAGCTAAAAACCCTGACTTTTTATTTCAGTCTCTAATTTAATTTTTATATAACTAAGCTACTTCATAACCTTTTGTTACAAGCATTTATCATTTATTGTTCAAATTGTTGGAGTCGTATGATGATAAATGCTTTATTGATTAGCACTTTTGCCACAGTCTGTCCACCATTCATGCTCCCACAGAGATTTGGTTTGTGACGTGATGACGTGTGGATTTTCTTTCTCAGTGAATGCATAAACGCTAACGGAGTGGGTCACTTCATATCACGTTATTATTTTAGGGCTGTCGCTAACCAAATTACTGACCACTTATCTTATATATGACCACTTATAACAACAATCTTTTTGATAAATTTCAATCTGGCTTTCGGTCCCGTCATTCTACTGAAACTGCCCTGACAAGAGTAGTCAATGATCTGTTAATTACTGCTGATTCTGATTTAACATCACTGCTGCTGCTTCTTGACTTGAGTGCTGCCTTTGATTCTGTGGACCATAACATACTTCTAAGCCGCTTGGAGAAGCATATTGGTATTCAGGGGACAGTGCTTTCATGGTTTCATTCATATTTATCAAATAGAACTCAACGTGTATACTACAATAATACAATTTCTACTTTCTCTGTAGTAAAGTCTGGTGTACCCCAGGGATCGGTCCTTGGCCCTATGCTGTTTTCTATTTACATGCTTCCTCTTGGTGATATCATTTGTAAATATGATGTTCAATTCCATTGCTACGCTGATGACACACAGCTATATGTACCTGTTAAGCCAAATGACCTTTCCCAGCTCCGAAACTTAGAGGCATGTCTTTTAGAAATTAAAAAATGGATGAATATAAACTTTCTGCTGTTAAATGCTGATAAAACTGAACTGTTAGTTGTTAGACCAGCAAAGCATGGGCATTTGTTTGAGAATTTGAGTGTTAACATTGACGACTGTATTATTCCTGAAAGCTCGACCATCAAAAACCTTGGAGTGATTTTTGATTCCCGTTTAACATTCCAGCCTCATATCAAGTCCATCACCAAGACAGCATTTTTTCATCTCAGTAATATTGCTAAGATCCGGCCTATTCTATCATTACGTGATGCTGAAACTTTGATCCATGCATTTGTATCTTCCAGACTTGATTATTGTAATGTACTTCTCTCTGGTCTTCCAAACTATGCTATTAGAAGTCTGCAGCTTGTCCAGAATGCTGCAGCTAGACTCCTGACAAAAACTAGAAAATATGATCATATAACACCCGTTCTGGCCTCTCTTCATTGGCTACCAGTACAAGCTAGAGCTGATTTTAAGGTTCTTCTTTTAACTTATAAGGCCTTGCATGGACTTGCACCACCTTACTTATCTGAGCTACTTACACCATACACACCAGCTCGTCCTCTCCGTTCTCTCGATGCTGCTCTCCTGGTTATTCCTTCAATTAACAAAAAATCACTTGGCTTTAGAGCATTTGCTTACCGTGCCCCTTATCTCTGGAATACACTACCACTACATGTTAAAGAAGCAAGCTCAGTTGAAAATTTTAAATCAAGGTTGAAAACCCACCTCTATTCATTATTTTACGGCCTACCTTAGATTATTACTTTTTCAAGCATCCTTTTAACTTTGCTCTTTTAATGTTCTTGTTTTTACTGTAACTTTGCTTTGATGATCTTTTTAATGTCCCTACTTTTTATCTTTACTGTAAAGTGTATCGGGACCATGATGCATGGTGATTTTGCACTTTAAATAAATTGATTGATTGATTGATTTAGAAAAAGAAATGAAACTATTTTAGATGGCTGAGTGCAAGTGATGGAGAAAGGATGAAGGACAGGCGAGGAAGAGGACAGAGAGAGAGCAGCAAAGGAGAGGTCTGACTGTGTGTTTTGTCAGGAAATGAACAGAAAGAACAAATCCTCAAAGACACTTTATCTGATCTCGACTCAAAAATCCATTCCTGCTGCTTTAAATAGCTTCTGCATACCTGAGAGACTGATATTCTCCATACCTCTGCTGCAACGCTGGGTGTGTGTGTGTGTGTGTGTGTGTGTGTGTGTGAGCATGGTGGGCCAGATTCATAAATGGTAGCTCATGTTGATATGGGAATGCAGCAATGTTTCCTCATTCATAAACGTCTGTTAACAGCATCTTTTAGCATTTTCCTTAAAAGAAGTGTTAACTGCTGCATTTCCTTATTTACATCATAAAACACACTGCCACGCTAAAATTAAGACACGTTTCATTCTGATCATAAATTTCATCGGTATGAAATCTGGACAACGTTTCGAACTGTATTTACCTCACGTGTTAGTGATCAATAACTTTGATAGATAAACTCACTCAGCCGATCAGTCAGTTTTTAAATGCTGAGTTTTTGATCTGATCTCACACACGTTCTCATGGCACTCAGTTTATTCACACTGTCTCCCTCCCTCCCTCCCACACACACAGAGCACGATCACACACTACAGAGGTTAATGTGTGTTTAGCTGTTATTTCTTTTTATTGTGGAGCTCTAAAGCAGAGTTTATGTTTCTTTGCTGGTTTAACGTGTCAATGTCGTTTTAACAGCAGATGAATCAGGATAAATCGTGGAGCAGCTGATTAACACACGTTGATGCTGCATATTTAGCATGATGCTGCATATTAGCATAATGCTGTATATTTAGCATGGTGCTACATCTATCTGTTGCAAGATCAAATTGCATATATATATATACATACAAAAGGGTTTATGCCAATCTTGGCATATACCATGACTATTTATGCAAACAGATGAGGAAAAAAAAGCATGATGCTGCATATTTAGCATAATACTGCATATTTAGCATGATACTGCATATTTAGCATAATGCTGCATATTTAGCATGATGCTGCATATTTAGCGTGATGCTGCATATTTAGCATAATACTGCATATTTAGCATGATATTGCACATTTAGCTTGATGCTGCATATTTAGCGTGATGCTGCATATTTAGCATAATGCTGCACATTTAGCATGATGCTGCATATTTAGCGTGATACTGCACATTTAGCATAATGCTGCATATTTAGCATGATGCAGCATATTTAGCATAATGCTGCATATTTAGCATGATATATATATATATATTTTTATGAATCTGACCTGTGTGAATGTATGTGAGATCTGCCAATAGCTATGTGACACATTAATGGGAATTGATTTAACATGTTATATATTTGAATGCATATCTATGGGCGTCCACTGAACTGAAGTAAAATGCATCTGTCCAGCTGTTCTTGGACATGTCCTGACAAACAGCTTTATTCTGTAGAAAAGCAGCAATCCTTTGATACTGCAGCTTCTCGTTTACAATGTTTGCTTCTTTTGCTCTTCATTCTCTTTATTGATTTGCAGCCTCACAGGCTCTATTGTGAAGTGAAAATACTCTGATAGCTCTGATAAACAACCTCACCTGTCCAAAACAACCAGTCACACCAACCTGCCGTGGAATCCATTTTTCCAGGCCTGACTGCATTTACCCTGCAGCAGCGCTATGTGAGTTTCCAGGCAATTAATCTTGAGGTAGCACGATGGTGCAGGAACATTTTTAAGACTTTACACACTCTTGTGTTTCAAGGATTTTGTTTGTTTTTTTCCTCCATCTTTATTCAAATGCAGCTCTTAAATTATGTCTGTATTTCCTTGCTCAACTTTGAGAGCGATACCTTGCAGCTTGCGTTAGCAATGACATTAGCAGGTCGCTGACTGACGGTGAGAAATCACGATCACGGTAACAGTAGCATCTTGTGGTTGGACTGGAGTGAACATGCACACAAAAATGGCACACATACACACAAGTGACCGTGAAATCTCTGTCTGCAATGCATGTTACACACAAAGGCACGTTTCATCTCGCTAACAGCAAACATAAGGAAATACATACGTACATAAACACCTAGTATGTGACACATGGTTGGGTCTGGACTGATTTGTGGTCCAGATGCAGATCTTGGTCCAGACATTGAGAAACGGGTTTATAAGATTGTGCTATGATGCCAGTCCATCACATAAACACAAACAAACTCATTCACCCCTGCAGGCAATTTAGAATTTCCATGGAAACCCACGTAAATGTGGAGAGACATCTGCGTACAGACATCGCCGACGTCCGGCTACACAAGCTGGAGCATTTGCACAGACTGACCCTTCCTGCCTGTCACGTCATCAGCCTCAGATGAGCTTTTTGTTTTGAGGGGCAAAGTGAGAATTCATCTTCCTCCACTTTAATTTGTATTTGTATGTAAACTAATAAGCTGTCCAAATATGCATCTGTCTTATGAAAGAGGTGCCAAACCTTCAGGTTTTCAGGATGATTTGTTTGTACCTACGTATGGAATCGCTTTGCAGTCCTAAGATCCTGAGATATCTTCCCCCTTTTCTGTCCCTTCTGAACTGAATTGGATATTCCTCTGCTTTGTATGAGGGGTATTAAAAACATATTTTGTTCATTCTGCATAGAGACATTCTGTGCATCAACACACACACACACACACAAAAGAAAACCTCCCCAGTCAGACTCAAGACCATGACTTTGCTGTGAGGCAACAGCACCATTCACCTAGCCAGCATGCTGCTCCCAACATGTGTCATGCTAACTAGCTTCCTGTGTAGTATCTAACATGCCTGATATGCACGCCTTGCTGGGGGCGTCCCGCAGATTTTTTCTGGTATTTTTTTAGCTGCACTGATAAATAGCTACTTTTAGCTGGAGAGCTGCATCAGTCATTAATGATGCACTCGGGTCAGAATAATCATTTCAAATGACCACTAATACACTTGGCCGGTTCACCAAATCATCGATTCAAAGATTTGATTCTTAGTCCATGAGTCGTGATCTGGGTCACAGCCGTAACTGAACCACATATTTCTGATTCATTCCAGTCCGTGATATAAATGAATGAGATTCAATATATTTATATACTTTTTCCTTTCACAACATCCCAGTTTTGAGATTAATCAACACATTCTGACTCCAACCATAAAACTAATGTCTGTTTGGCTCAGGAATCTAGTTTATGTGGCACAAACACTGCTTAACGTTTGATGTAGTGTAGGTGAGCGTCCACCAGGGAGCAGACTCACAGACAGACTCACTGAGTGGAGACACAGAGGGCAGAGCCGAGAGAGCTGCAAGAACCGTGAGAACCGAGAGAGTCGTGAGAACCGGGAGAGTACGGAGTTCAATGATTCAGTTTGGACATGAACTGGTCTTTCATACTCAAGGCCTGTGGGCCACATCCGGCCCAAGGTACAGTTATATGTGGCCTGTGAGATAATATCTAATCTCTATAATAACTGGCCCGCCAGTATATAGAGTGCACATTACAGATACTACAAATCCCAGAATGCACTGCAACAGCTGGCGCATCAATCAACACCTGCAGCACCAGCTCCCCTCCCCTCCCCTCCGTGCCCTACAGTCATTTTTAATGAACTTTAAGCTCGTCCACAGAAGAAACAGCCAAAGAAAAGGTGGATCTGAAAACAGGCTTTCAGCACAGGTGGAGTTAGAGAAACTGTTTACTGTCATTAGCGATAAACCTGTTAGCCTGTTAGCAGAGCTGATGTGGCCATAATTAAAGAATATAACAAAGGAGGCATGATCACATTTAAAATATTCGCATTTTGCTTGTTGAAGTTAATGTATAACAAAGAGTGATTTTAGATTTCCCTTGAGAAAAATCGGTTTTCTGGCTATTTCCTGTGATAAAACTTTTTCATAGGAAATGAGTCAGAAACACTGCTGATAGAGAGGAAGACATANCCTGTGATAAAACTTTTTCATAGGAAATGAGTCAGAAACACTGCTGATAGAGAGGAAGACATAAAACAAATGTCGTTTATTTTGAATTTGATCTCTCATTTGTCTGTTTTATCATACTTCTGGTTTGTTCTATGAATTCTGAACTCTATACATGTCTTGGGAGCAGCAGTTAAAGTGAAGTTCATATTAGTGTATGACTAATTTGTCATAATCTCTGATGAAAACGAGGCCAATTTAAGTCTGTTTCTAATAAAGGCTGACCCTGTTTGACCCTCGACTTGGACCCAGTTTTTAATTTTGGCCCCTCTGTGACTGAGTTTGACACCCAAAGAAGAAGGCCCTGGCTCTTCTTCTCATTCAGAGAAGAAAAGTGAAAAAACGGCGAATGCTGAGTCACCGTTCTAAACTTCTCTACAGGTTATGAACTTCTCCTCCATCGCTGTGGAGCTTCTGCTTACAGCTGTTCTCTGATTGGTTGCACGTTGGAAAGAAAGATCAAAAGAAAGGTCAGAAAGGTCAAAGATGAATTTGGTTGAACTTTGAGCACTGTGTCAAAACGGAGAATCCGAGCGCCTCGTGGATTGTCATAGGACGATCGGTCTGATCTGATTCTGGTAAATGAATCGAACTTTCCACGTCTAACCACTAAAGCTCGTTATTTTCCGCTTTTAGCAAACATAAATAAATACATAAAATAAATCCAGCAAACTATTTGTGCTTGTTATAAATAATTTTAAATAATTAATATAAAAACATATTTAAAAAATCATATTGCAAACATATAATTTGCAGTGCAAACACTGTGTAGTTAAACCGAGGTTTTTGATGTTTTTTTAAGTTACTTGAGAGACTCTGACTTATTTTAAGCTTGTTTAAAATGATTTTTCTCCTTATTTTCCGTTAGCAGTAGCATATTCTGAACTTTGCTCAGTGACATACGGAGCCCTAATGGGAGCCCTCCTCCCATTGGAGGAGTTTAAACAAAAAAACTGAAAGGAAAAAATAAAGTCCTTTTGCATTTTCTTTCAAAAACGCTATAAAAACGGTATAACCCAAATGTTTTGTGAGATCTTGCAAAAGTTCTGCATTATCTCACCAAATTTTTGTGAGATCATGCAAAAAGCTTTACTTCCAGGTCATTCTTCAAGCTTCATGTTAACATAAAGGAGGTTATGAACAGACGTTTCTCTGGCTGAACTGACTTTGGTTATTTTGATTTGCCGACCAAAATCATTGCTAGGCTGCTAAATACATGTAACTTTGGTCAAACAGCTGCACCAAAAATGGAATATACACTTGTGAACTTAAGGGTAACGGCTCTGAAGCAGCCGGTCGTCACTGGAAGCGATTATGTACTTTATCACAATCAACAGTAAAGTGGTTCAGAAAAAAGACATTACAGATTATTTGCAAACACTTAAGAGTATGCTAATTTTCACAAATAAGATGCAGCATTCCAGTTTTGATCAGACATATAAATAGGCTGTTGTCTTGCTTTGTGATGTGCCCTCAAGACTTAAAGCTGATAAAACTGCTCTGGTTGGATTCAGCACGTCACTCTAGATGCGTTTGAGAGCCGTTGGGTAGCAGTTTAGCTTGTAAGTGGATAAAACTGAAGTCTCACGTCTCTGACTCCTCTCACTCATAAAATCTGATGGGCTGCACCAACAGCCACGACCTTTGAGGCCTTTCACCTTCCTAAACCTCCTCGTCTCCGTTTCTCTAACCGCACAGGCGACGCTCCATCCCATCTCTCACCTCAGGGAAACTCTACCCTCTCTGCCTCGCCGCCGCTCTGTTTCAGGGCTATTTCAAGCACAGCAGCGTCATCTTACTGCGCTTTTATTTCCCACCAGCAGCCTTCAGTAGGACCGTGCTATTTTTGAGGCACGCGGCGCATTTAATCGGACACCAGGCACAGCGGGCAGGTAATCCGGCCCGCAGCACCGTCATGCAGCCCTGATCTCTCCGATAGCTGCAGCAGTTCCTCCGCTGTGACTCAGAGGCTCGTAAGCGCTGCAGCTCTCTGCAGACACAACGGCAACACACTCCAACACAGTTTGGGCTTTAATTTCACACCGATTATCACATTGTTCTGTTTTAAACAATACACTCAAACAAATAACGAGAAATTCAGTCACCCACACACTCATGTTAATTCCCCTGACAGGAAGTGTAGACCACACACTTGCACACACACACACACACATGCACACGCACATGCACACAAAATAAAAGTCTGGCAGCGAAATCCATTCATTGCCAAGCTGAAATGAGGTTTACTGTCTGAATACAGAAAGGTGGAGAGATGGATGGTGCCTCCAAAACACCTCTGTTAGCAGCTCAGAGACACAAGACAAAACCTGGGCAGCTTCATCTTCACATTAGCATGGAGACTCCATTTTTACAGTTTATCCTTAATTAGATGTTTCATAGGAAGGAGAGACATGAAGTTTGTGAACTGTGAGGTTCAACACACGATGCACAACAAAGATGAACCGTATTACTGGCAGATTTATCTAGCTATAGCACTTAAATATCATAACGTGCCTAAATGGTAATAACAGACCAATGTTAAATAGAAGTGTTTATGCTGCTTCCATTATTTCCATCCTGCGAGGCCATCGCTCGATTTTCACAGCTTTAAAAGGTGATGAGGACGAACAAACGCATCACGAAATGAGAAACCAATGTGAGATATGAAAAGGCACAGAGGACAAAAACGCTGCATCTCTGCATTTGGAGGAACCTTGGAATCAGCCTTCTATTAGGACAAAACAACAAGTATTCACATCCTTTACATGAATAAATTAACAACTCCACAATTAATTACAAATATACTCAATTATAAATAATACTAATTCTATAACAAAATGCTCATTAGGTAGTTTACAATATAGCAATGCTTTTAAATTATGAATTCTAGCAGAATCTTTACCTTTGAAATCAGATATGAAATGCAACCGTCAGATAAAAGCAGCAGAATCATAAATACAATATCTTCCTCTGATATGTGGAGAAATAAAGCATAAAGCTACAACACCAAGACAAATACAATACTCAAGTAACAGACAAGCTGCACTCAACCACAGGATTTAAAGGACCATATCAGTGGTTCTGCATGTTTGAACCTGCATACACATTATGTTACTGCCAACTATTTTCCAAAACATAAAAACATGTTTTAGTTTTGTGTTATTTTGCCAAATCCCTTAATCTTTCAAAATCAAATGTTCAGGTGAAATGCACCTTCAAATTCATTGTTTCACCTGCTGACACACAGGCCTGATTGTAAAAGGCAGGATCGTTTTAATTTCTATGCAAATGTAGTGTTCTCCTGGGACTATATTCCCTGGCGGAGGCATACATTTTCTACTGTGTAGCTTTGTGTTGGATCGATTAAATTAAGTAACTTCAACAAAAAATAATAACATATTTAAATAGCATGTTTTTTTTTTTCCATGTCTGAGAGACAGTCTGCGTGGGCCTACGCCCCTGTCCACCGCCCGTTTAGGAGCACACTGGACCCTTCATTCTCTGCTTGTGGGTGGTGAGTCCACAAAGAGCTGACACCATATCGTCTTTTCGGGCTGAGTCTGACCGGGCCTCAAAGAGGAGGGGAGTCACTACTCCAGATGGAGGAGTTTAAGTATCTCGGGGTCTTGTTCACGAGTGAGGATGGAGCGTGAGATTGATAGACGGATTGGTGCAGCATCCGAGGTCCTACATCCGGACCGTATCCGGACGCTGTCCCGGACTGTTGTGGTGAAGAGGGAGCTGAGCCAGAAGGCGAGGCTTGCAATTTACCAATCAATCTACGTTCCTATCCTCACCTATGGTCATGAGCTTTGGGTAGTAACCTATAGGACAAGATCACGGATACAAGCAGCAGAAATGAGGTTCCTCCGTAGGGTGTCTGGGACAGGGACAGAGTGAGAAACTCGGACATCCTGGAGGGACTCGGAGTAGAGCTGCTGCTCCTCTGCATTGAAAGGAGTCAGTTGAGGTGGTTCGGGGACCTAGTAAGCATGCCTCCTGGTCATCTTGGAAGACCTCCCTCGGGAGACGACCAGGGGAGATGCCCCTGGTCGTCTCCCTAGGGAGGTCTTCCAGGCACATCCAACTGGGAAGAGGCCCCAAGGAAGACCAGGACACGCTGGAGGGATTACATCTCCCAGCTGACCTGGGAATGTCTCAGAGTCCCCCAGGAGGAGTTAGAGGGCCTGGTCAGGGACAGGAAGTGGGACCAAGCTGCTTAGTCTGCTGCCACTGTGACCCAGACCCAGATAAGAAGACAATGGATAGATGGATAGCATGTTTCCAGTCTCTACAAGGTGATTTTTTATAGTGTATGGAATGAACTGAAACCAATGACAGTCTGGAAGGTAGAAAAAACAATTTTAATATTTACCGCTCCATTTTTATGTTTGGTGAAATAAATTGCCAGTAAAGAAACATGTATAACTGCATTTCCATCCAACTTTTTAAAATGACTTAACATTCAACGACTTTAAAAAAAAGTGGATGTAAACACTGCAAAGTCATTTTAAGTCCATAATTTAAAAAGTTAAGATGCTAAGCAGAAGCAATTTAGTGGACGAGTCAACTCAGGAAGAAACGACTTAAGTGGATGGAAACAGGTTAGTCGTTTAAATTGAGATTGAGTTTAAATCTAAATTTTATAACATTAAATGTAAAAGTAAGAAATGAATGGAATGGTCACAACCTGTACCTGTACAGACGTGTTGGACACCGCAGCATCATGTGCTACCAGGTGAGACACACACACACACACGCATGCATGCACACACATGCACATGCACACGCACGCACGCACACACACACACATATCTCGGAAACGCATGTGGTCAACAAGTGCCTGTAGAATGTCTAAAGAAAGTAAAGAAAGTCCAACTCATTCACTTAAAGGACCATACCGTCTGTTTTGCATGTTTGAACCTAATACATTCAATTTTCATACATGTAACATTACTGACAATCATTTCCCAAAGCATACTACTGGAACAGTGAATTAAAAATGTTTTTCCTACCTTCCAGACCTCCATTGGTTTCAGTTCATTCTGCTATTAAAATCAACTTGTTGATACTGTAAACGTTCTTGGGATAGGTAATCCATCATCACCAACAAGACGTGTATTCAGGTTTTTTTAGAAGTTATGTAATTTTAGTGTTTAAGCTCAATAAAAAGCGTGGAGTGAATGTATGCCTCCACCAGGGAATATAGTCCCAAAAGAAGACATGTGTTTATGGAAAAATGTAAAAGACCATGACTTAAGGCTGTGTAACTATTAGCAGGAGAAACATGGATTTTTAAGGTGGGTGTATCACTTGAATATTTGATTTTGAAAGATTAAGAGATTTTGCAAAATATCAGGAAAGCTGAAATATGGTTTTATCCTTTGGGAAATGACTGTCAGTAACGTTACATGTATGAAAATTGAATATATTAGGCTCAAACATGCAAAATGGATGGTATGGTCCTTTAATACAGGAGTAGGCTGATGAGGAGATCAGGAGCAGGTGAGTGAGTCAGCAAAGCACGTTAAAGACAGCAAAGCAACAGAAACATGATGAGGTAATGTTAGCTTGATGAGTTAGCAGGGCTGGAGCTGCGTATCACACACACATTTTGGAGATATGTTCAGGCCACATTTTGACAATGAAAAAGAAAACATCATGGTTATCATATTTAGGTAATTATTTTAATAGAACATAAACGTCCATAAATGCTTGGCAGACAGCAGCTGCTGCATGTAGCATCAAAGCTTCTTAGAAAGTGTTGATTCAGTATCGTTACCAGTAAAACCTACCCAACCATTCACACACAGTACAGTTAATAATGATGATGATGATGATCCTCAGACATTCCATTTTCCTTATTTGAGTTTCTTTGGAATGAAATCTCTCCAATTAATGGCGAGACAGACCCAGCCTGAGTCCCTGAGGTCTGTTAAATACGACGTCAGGATTTTACTCTTTTCTTTCACAGAAGCCACAAAGTGAGACAAAATATCTTGTATTTACTCGCACTGAGTTTCACATTTCCCAGAAACTCTGTTGAAATCCGTGCTTAGACTTTGGCTGGTAATAAAAACAAACCCGTGACCGCTGAAGCCCAGCGTGAAGTCTCCCTCGCTTGCCTCATGGGCTTTCTCTGTTCCTTTATATATAGAAAAAGCAGCAGCCCACCAATTAAATTCTGATACCTCTTGACAGTCTTCCTCCGTCTCTTATTTCCTTTTCCAGACAGAAAACAGCTGGGAGCAGAACTTACTTCCTTTAGGGGCTTCAAGTTTTCAAGCAACCTACTTGCAGGTGTCAGGATGTGAGACTGTGTCTGGTGTTTAGGCAAAGACGGACGTCTTTTTGGATGTTGTTCTATCTGCCATCACTCCCTCTGGACCCACCCTCTGCTCTCTGACGATGGTTTTATCTGAAAACGCTTCCTCACATACCAGCGGTGAAAAGTTACCAAGTGTATTTAAAGGACCATACAGGTGATTTTGCATGCTTGAGGCCAATAAACACTATCCACATGTGCTGCATTTCTATCCAACTAAAGTCGTTTTTTTTAAATGACTTAATGAAAGCTGACTCAAAGCAACTGTGTTTCTGTTCACTGAATTAAGCGACTCAGTCGGAGGACACTGTATGTGACGCTACGCTGTATAAACTTGCCATTTGTGCTGAATACCGTTTGGTTCAGGAAACGTTTGGTGCAAGCAAAACAGTTCAACTCAATTAGAAATGACTTAAAGGACCATAATACCCATTTTGCATATTTGAGCCTAATATATTCATTTTCATACATGTTACATTACTGACAATCATTTCCCAAAGGATAAAACTGTATTTCAGCTTTCCTATTTTGCAAAATCTCTTAATCTTTCAAAATCAAATATTCAAGTGATACACCCACCTTAAAAATCCATGTTTCTCCTGCTAATAGTTACACAGCCTTATGAAGTCACGGTCCTTTAAATTTTTCCATAAACGCAGGTCTTCTTTTGGGACTATATTCCCCGGTGGAGGCATACATTCACTCCACGCTTTTTATTGAGCTTAAACACTAAAATTACATAACTTCTAAAAAAACCTGAATACACGTCTTGTTGGTGATGATGGATTACCTATCCCAAGAACGTTTACAGTATCAACAAGTTGATTTTAATAGCAGAATGAACTGAAACCAATGGAGGTCTGGAAGGTAGGGAAAAACATTTTTAATTCACCGTTCCAGGAGTATGCTTTAGGAAATGATTGTCAGTAATGTTACGTATATGAAAATTTAATATATTAGGCTCAAACATGCAAAATTGGTGGTATGGTCCTTTAACAGGCCAGCACCAGCATAACACACTGCTGATCACATCTGTATGACACTGTTCCTCATTTGCAGTAGTTTGTATCAACAGTCACATGACTCTAACGACTCAAGCAACTCTCACGACTCCCCCACCCCACCCCACCCAACAAACAAACAAACAGCAAGCTAAAGTCAGCTCATCACTTTGTGGGTTTTAATGGCTGCAGAATAGAGTCGTTTGGCTGCTCAGTCCTGATGGAGCCTGATGGTTATTTGTACCGTGCCGTTGTGGCTGCAGAGCTGACCGGACATCGACGTACCCCAGATGGCCCCAAACATTTTATCTGTTATCTGCAGAATAAAATCAATACCTTGCCTCTGAGTGCAACTCTTCTTTTAAAGTAACTCCCCATAGATGTCTCGCTAAATTCAGCAGGAAAGATGCAAGTCAAATGTAGATATAAATAGTCCATAAATAGCTTTAAGAGGTTTTAGCCTAAGGTTTCACTCTCTCATTACATTTTAAAATAATTCAATGAATCAGCCTTGGTGTTGCACCATCATGAGTGACCTATTACGATTCATTCCTGTTACTCTTGTGTTTGTTTGACTTCTTCAGGCTGTTTCTAAGCTTCATCAACATCTTCATCTTCATCATCATCATCATCATCAACATCTTCAACAGCAGCATAAATTCTACCAGGATGATGCTTTTCTTCTGTTTCTGATTCTCGCTGCACCTGCTATACCAGTCATCCTCAAAGTCTGGACTCCAGTCTGGATCTGGACCAACCCTCAAGTGTCTCTGGACTCTGAGCAAATTATACTTTTCATATGTATTATTTGTAGTACTGTGAGACATCGCTGCGACACGAGTCACGCTGCGACTCCACTTTTTCTGCTGCAAAGTGAAACTGAATGTCCGACTGAGAGTTGACAGTACCGCTAGTTTCGTCAGCGCCTCGCCCCCTGCTCAACACCTTAAATTCTTGGTAAAAAATTAGGATCCCAATCCAACCCTGGCTTGACTGACTTTAATAAAAGGACTTGAAAATTTTCTTTGTGGACCTTTAAGATTTGTATTTGAGTAGCCCTGTGCTAAAGCAACAAACCCACTCAGCCTCCACCAGGACTATCTGTTTTTGACCTGATGACTGCTCAGGTTGATAATATGGAGCAGTGTCGCTGTCGTGCTTCAGAGCTGCACCCATGGGTGCAATTTCATTTGGCCCCTGCCATTGATTTAGCATGCTTGCTGTGTAAGCAGGGAGCAGCTTTATGCAGTGCAATGAATGCTAAATATCACCGTGTTAGCATCCTTCCCTCTAAAGTATTCCCCCTTTTGATGAGTGTTCCTCCCTGAAATGTTTCCATGCAAATCATTATCACCATTTATAATGTTATTTTCTGTAATTACCGCCGCCAAGGAGGTCATGTGATCAAGGGCGTTTGTCGGTTTTTTTGCTTGTTTGATTGTTAGCAGGATATCTCCAAAAGTTAGGGACAGATTTGGATGAAATTTGTGCAACAGATAGATAATGTTGAGAGGGAGAAATGATTAAATTTTGGAGGAGATCTGGACCATATTTCTGGATCCAGAAGAAGTTTTAGCCGATTGATGGCTGCTCAGACTGTAAGATGTGTGTTTTCAGAGGAAAACACACAGGTCTGCTGTTCCATGAATGCTCATGTAAGTGCCAAGCCAGAGAAAGCCAGAGAGAGAGAGAGAGAGACTGCCCTCTCTCTCTCTCTCTCTNTCTCTCTCTCTCTCTCTCTCTCTCTCTCTCTCTCTCTCTCTTCAGTGTGCAGGCTTTGATCTTGTTGTATTAAACATTGATTTTTGGTGGACTGCTGGCTCCATACAGGCTGACGTTAGATCAGGAATCACACAAGTCCTGGATCCTGCATCTGTTTACTGATCCTGACAGTTAGTGAGACGCTGGAAATTAGACATTCTCACATCAGTCGCAGAAAGACGATGATTATATCTGTCTCACCTCTTTTCTTCCTACCTGTCTAGTACAGAGAGGAAAATATGTTATTGCATTGTAAAACGAATATAAGAATCATACAGGAGGTAATGAATTGAGATATCATTGTCTGTGTGGTCTGAGTGGATCCGTGTGTGTGCTGGTGTCGTCGTCTGCAGCGTCCTGCGCTGGAATCCTGACATCAGGTGATTCTACCTGATGAAAAGATGCACACCTGAGATCGAGCTCATTGTTGCAGATCGTCATGACTGTCGGTCCAGGTCCAGAGGTGTGTAGTAACGTGTTCCATTTACTCTGTTACATTTACTTAAGTAACTTTTATCACAAAATTGTACCTTACTGAGTAGTTTTATTGTAGGATACTTTTAACTTATACTTGAGTATATTTATGAAAAAAATATACTTTTACTCTCTTACATTTGGTCACAGTCTTTGCGTTGCTTTTTTATTTGTATTATCTGTGAGACATTGCTCCGATGCAATGAGTCAAAATTCTTGCTTTTTCCGCTATAAGCAGCAGAATGTCCGACTGCTGCTTTGGTTTGGTCCAATCACATTCAGCGTCCCTCATCTCCATGCCAACGATGGGTTGACAGGTATCTACCAAAACCAACGGCTACATAACGCATTGTGTCTTTGTGTAGCTAAAAATGTGACATTTCAGCTTCTAAGAATCAACATGTACCTTGAGGAAACCTGNGTCTTTGTGTAGCTAAAAATGTGACATTTCAGCTTCTAAGAATCAACATGTACCTTGAGGAAACCTGTGGCGGTAAGCTGCAACGTTAGCTACTTACCTAGCTGCTGCTGCTAACTCAAGTTTTCCTGTTGTATTAAGTAAATTCATGAAGCTAACCTAGCTAACTGTCTTAGCTATCTGCTGCTGCTAATGCTAACTCAAGTTTTCCTGTTCTATTCTGAGTAAATTCATGAAGCTAACCTAGCTAACTGTCTTGGGGCCAGGCCAGAATTGTCATGATTTGTTATGTGGTAAATATCTGATTTATTACTGTCTACTGTTTCTTTATATGATATGATTTGGATTGTATTAGAAGCTACATGTGGCTACTTTGCTTTTTTTTTTTTCCTCAGACGAGCCTTTATATCTTGTTGATTATTCTAAAGAATAAGCTTGATCAAAGTTGCTCACTGCTCAAGTAATCTCTTTATAGATACTTTATTACTCTCACTAAGTCATAATTTTGGTGACTATTCTGACTTATACTTGAGTCACTATTATCATAAAGTAACAATACTTTTACTGGAGTACAGTTTCTGGCTACACTACACANCTTGAGTCACTATTATCATAAAGTAACAATACTTTTACTGGAGTACAGTTTCTGGCTACACTACACACCACTGTCCAGATCTCATTTGAAGTTTGATCAAATTTTATAAGTAACACGAGGAGTGACGACAGAGAAGATGCCATAATAAAATGGACTAAGTTTATTCTGTCAAAATAAGGTGTGATAACAGGTAACACGTTCACATGCAGTCGTCACCAACAAATGATTTCTTGCTCATAAAGCTTTTTCTTCTGTCCAGTAAAAGACCAGAGGGGAGGAAGGAGAGAGAGTGTATTCATCTTTCTCTAATTAACAGTGTTTGCTTACTTAATTTCCCAGGGTGCCGCTGTGCAGATGGTCAGCATAAACTGTTCAATAAGCTCAGCTGTTCTCCCATCATTAGCCGCTCTGTGCACACACATGCATAAGTCATCATACGGCGAAAAGGGCTTCGATTTCTGAAGTCAAAAAGACTTGGCACGTTGAAAACACGGCCGAAGCCACGACATCGATGTAAATCACGTTCTCTGAAGTGACCATATTATTTGAGAGTAAATACTTTTGAGTAACTCACGCATCTGCATGTACAGCGCTGGCCAAAAGTACTGCACCCCTGTATTTCAGTGTCAACTTTTCTTTCCGAGTTAAAATACCACTCCAAACACAATAACGTGTATGTTTTTAGTGTGTTAGAGTACAACTGAAGAAAAGCCAATAATAGCTGTTAATAGTGTAAAGTAGGAAGACACTTGTGACATGTTAAGATTTGAAGAAAAATACCAAAATTATTAGCAGAGATCAAACAGGAAGTGAAAACATCTTCCTTGAGGTAGGGTCAGAGGTCATATGGTTTTCACGTGTTTTCACTGACTTGTAGAAATATTGTAGTCATATTACTACTCTGAAATCCATATTTAAGTCTAAANTCACTGACTTGTAGAAATATTGTAGTCATATTACTACTCTGAAATCCATATTTAAGTCTAAAGAATAGTTGAATATTCTGAATAAATACTCAGTTACTTGTAAAACACCAATAAATGAATTTTGTTGTGTTTGGAGTGGTACTTTGGTAACATTTACACAAAACAGCGCTGTAACTGCCTGACGAGTTAGTGTACATACAAGCTAAATATTTTGTTTCAAAATGTCACGTAAACACCATAATCACATTGAAATCGGCATAAATCAGTGTTTGATGTGTCCTCTGAGTAATTATGACCCCAGACTATGTGATTGGAATATTAAAAAACAGATACAGATCAGGAGCAAATTGTACTGATCTGATAGTCTAACATGAGATGAATATGCTGAATACTTTTTATTACAATAAATAAAATAAATATACTCTATTATAACTGGTGTGTTACTTTTGAAGATACTGACAAAAACATGGAAAAGTGCCCTATTTCCATGTTAAGGGATCTTTTTTCCTGGATCTGGGATCAGCACTGAGATGTAATGCGTCACGTCTCACCACGTTTTCACAATCAGTTCAGAGCTTTTTGGAGTATTCCTGCTAAAAACAAGAAACAAAATAAGCAGCTAAACAATGGCTGCAGGTCTAAAACATTCTTCTCTTTGACGGGCGTAAATATGACTTTAGAAGTGCAAAGTTAATAATGCACGTGCATTATAATAATTAACGACAACCTGCAAAATAAAAAGTTTTCTCTTTGCATGTTAAATCCACTTCAGGTCAGTTTGAGTTTTTATGTGATGATGTGACAAACTTACAAGGACAGAATTTACATTTACTGCTTAAAGGACCATACCAACCATTTTGCATGTTTGAGCCTAATATATTTAATTTTCATATAATGTTACTGACAGTTATTTCCTAAAGCATACTACTGGAACGGTGAATTAAAAATGTTTTTCCTACCTTCCAGACCTCCATTGGTTTCAGTTCATTCTGCTATTAAAATCAACTTGTTGATACTGTAAACGTTCTTGGGATAGGTAATCCATCATCACCAACAAGACGTGTATTCAGGTTTTTTTAGAAGTTATGTAATTTTAGTGTTTAAGCTCAATAAAAAGCGTGGAGTGAATGTATGCCTCCACCGGGGAATATAGTCCCAAAAGAAGACCTGCGTTTATGGAAAAATTTAAAGGACCGTGACTTCATAAGGCTGTGTAACTATTAGCAGGAGAAACATGGATTTTTAAGGTGGGTGTATCACTTGAATATTTGATTTTGAAAGATTAAGAGATTTAGCAAAATATCAGGAAAGCTGAAATACAGTTTTATCCTTGGGAAATGATTGTCAGTAACGTAACAGGTATGAAAATTAATATATTATGCAAAATGGGTGGTATGGTCGTTTAAGAAAGGATTTCTGAGTCTGATTCAAGCTTTTCAAAGGTAAAGTGCCGACCATGTTCTGTGTGTGCATCTGTGTGTGTGTGTGTGTGTGTGTGTGTGTGTGTGTGTGTGTGTGTGTGTGTGTGTGTGT
>VXCM01008354.1:28821-68944 GCA_014773175.1 Lucifuga dentata
CCAAAAAAAAAAAAATAAAAAAATCGCTGACAGACAAATATTACACTATCAGGAAATCTCTGCAGACGAATGAAAAATCTGCTACCACACACATACCCACACACACACGTACGCACACACGTATACACACACACACATACACACAGTGTTCACACAGGCTGCTGCTTTTCTCCTTAACAAAGCGGGACAGAAAAAGTGACGTGCATGGGGAGATGTTTGGCTAAAAGAGAGGTGTCATGGATGCAGCCGAGAGGCCAGCAGCAGCCGAGCAGATTGTTGATTTGGAGACATGAAAGCAGCGTTTTTACACTCAGATCTGATATTTCAGGCTTCTTTCCCTCAAATGTTTAGGAATTTAAACACGGAAACATCCCAGTTTTCTTTTACTATTGTACTGCTGTTACTGTTACACCATCCAGAAAGCAGTGAAAGCGCTCTTCTTCCTGAGCATGGTGTGTCAGGAGCTCACAGGAAGTGAAACTTTCATTCACATTTTCAGGATGGAGTCACTTTGAATTGAGCTTTTACATCAAATGCACCAGACTCACTGGTGAAATGGCCTCAGGGGCAGAAAGATCCTCCAGTCAGCCCAAATGTGAAAACACGCTTATCCTTAAAACAAAACACGAGTTATAACACAAGTTATAACCCCCCCCCCCNCCCCCCCCCCCAAAACTACAGAGACATACATGTAACATGTAGGCAGTTTATCATGATAACAGTGGAAAGTGTCTGACAGTAGTAGCATGATGACATTATTGAACTCACAGAGCATAAAAGCTTTTCAAAGTGTATTCACAGCTGATTGGCATTAAATAACCATCTACAGCATCTTAATTATGATTTTTTTTAATATTTAATCATTTTTACCATTGCTTTTGTTGCAGTGCTTGAAGTGGGCGTGGCTCACTGGTGCACACTTTGGGTTACCTGTAGTTTGTCTTTGGGAGCTTGGTTGTCTTAGGTTCTAATAAATCCTGATACTCTTTGGTGATTTGTGTGTATTTCCTCACCTGATGTGCATAACACAGCCTGGATCATGAAGGTTAGATGTTCACAGCCATACTGTAGGAATGAACTGCGTACTTGTGATTCATAGCTAAACTTCATTACCCAGGATGCACCAGGTAACCTGACCCAAGTAGACTTGTGCTCTCCGTCATGGAACTTTTATTCTTGCGTTTTGACTTTTGGTCTATAATTTTCGGCTGCCCTTCCTGTTGGCTTCGCTCCAAACAGACAAGCAGAATGCAGCTGAGCAAAACTGAACACAATTAAAAATGAGCGACATCCATGCCATCCAACTACAAATGAAGCTGAGCTCCACTGGTTCCAGTAAGCAGACGCTAGCATTAGCATTTGCAGAACAACTCCTAGCGATACAGACCTGTAGTTTAATAGAGCCTGAGAGCTAAACTGAGGTTAACAGTAATGTCTCTTGCTGCATTCAAGACAACTCAGAAATCGAAATTTTCCAACTCCTACTTGAAAAAAAAATGCACTTGAAATCAGAGTTCCGACTTGGAAACTCAGATCAAATCCATCCACTCTGACTTCAATGAGGACGACGTCACTCAACATGGCGGCAATGGTGGAGGCGAACAGCCGAATAACGTACATTTTCTTGCACGACATTGAAATAAAAAGGACTATAAATAAAACAAAACTCTTCTTCTGTGGGGCGGCACAGTGGCTCAGGGATTAGCACTGTTGCCTCACAGCAAGAAGGTCCCAGGTTCGAGTTCAACCGTTCTTTTCTGTGTTTTTCGGAGTTTGCATGTTCTCCCTGTGTCTGCATGGGTTCCCTCTGGGTGCTCCGGCTTCCTCCCACCTCCAAAGACATGCAGGTCAGGTGAACTGGAAACTCTAAATTGAATGTAGGTGTGAATGAGTTTGTCTGTCTCTGTGTCAGCCCTGTGATAGACTGGTGCTCTGTCCAGGTGAACCCCGCCTCTCACCCAATGACTGCTGGGATAGGCTCAACCCCCCTGTGACCCTTAACAGGACAAACAGGTATAGAAAATGGATGGATGTTCTTATGTGGACTGATGTCAAAATGTGTTGTCAATATTGCTAGTTAGCTTAGCATATAGATAACTGTGCCATTGGTAGGTAACTAAAAATAATTTCTCTGCACAAATGTTACATACCCACTGTGACAAGTAACCAACACTCAGTGAGCAGAAAAATACACACAACTATGTAACTGTAATACAGTCCAATCTGCAAATACAGTATTAAATAAGTTAGTATTCATTACTAATTTTGTTTATTTTATAGTATTTATTGGCACTTGTTTATATTTGGCTTTGTGGGTGCTGGAACACTTTGAGTTTGGAAGTCAGAATTTCCCGACATCCCACTTTGATTTGAATGCAGCATAGATTCATGATTCTCAAGTACCACAGCACAGCGTATTTCCCATCTCTCCCTGCTCCACCAACACCTGATTGGCTAAATCAGCTGTGTCCACTTCATCAGGAGTTGGTGCCTCCCAGATCTTGATTGGCTGAGGACACCTGATCAGGTGTGGGCAGAGACTGATTCAGATCCCCTGGTGTATGAAGGCCTGAGTGATGGTCACAGGAACAGATGCAGATCTTTTTATTGGAATCTGAGAATGACTGGCGCATTGTCAGAAACAAAGCTTGGATGCAAAGAATGCAGCAAAGTTAGAGAGATGGCTGCTAATCAAGACCAGTCGCATCAGAACCACGACCTGCTGGAGCCGCTTCAAGTGGTTATAAGTACGGGAACTTCTCCTTCTGCATATTTATTCTGTAATTCTTTTAGCCAGTCTGGCAAATTCTTAGGAATGAATGTGTTTGTCCTGCCAAAACTGGCCCTTGCTTGTTGACTTTATGCTACGTGATTAAGCTATTTGTTTGTTTCCTCTCCTGTAATCATGCAGCAAACCAAATGATAAAGATGCTGAATTATTTTACCATTTACAGTGTGATCTGTTCTTTGCCCTCTCATTTTCTGCATCTCTCTCTCTCTTTGTTTCTCTGCCTGGAAGATGGAAGAAGAAGATCTGCAGTTCTGTGTTTGTCTCCAGCGCTGCCGGTTCTTATGGGAACATAAACAACATAATGATTCCTGCTGGCTAAAGTTATGCTACCATTAACTACTCCATGCTAAAGGTGTGAGATGTAACATGTGCTTAAAGACATTAATAACTTAAATATGCTTAATGCTTTGCAAGAAAAATATATATAAATATATACTGAATTAATTTTAACAGTTAGCCACCACGCCTTCACTACATTTGGACAGACACAGAAGGTGACTTGAACTTTTAAAAGTTTGTCTCTTTTACAGAATGAACACAAAGTACAGGTCAGGTCAGGAGCATGCACAGGGCTGCATGTTGTCGCATCCACCATGCAAAGGAAACGCCCCTGGCAACCATCCTGGCAGACCCGCGGTCCATCCCCATCTCACGGAGACACCCATCCATTTGCTGCAGCCAGGTGTTATGTGGCGTCCCCTCAGACTAGTCCAGTCACTGGGGTCCTCAGCAATGAGAACTACCTGATGCTGGATCGTCCTCAGAGAAACACGCCACATGGCCGTAGTGTCGCAACTGGCGCTCCTTCACAATGCTGGTAATCGACTCATCTGAGCCTCGACACAAAGTCAGACCAGCGGTACCCAAGGATTCTCCAGAGAGACCAAGTACCGAAGACATCCAGTCGTCATCTCAAGTCACTGGTTAGAGTCCAGGCCTCACAAACGTAGAGTAAGACCAGGAGCACCAGGACTCTAAAGACTTGGACTTTCGTCTTCTTGCAGAGATATCGGCAGCACCATACACCCCTGTCCAGTGACCCCATGACCCCACAGACCCGCCCCAGACGTCTCTCAGCCTCATCAGATGAGCTCCCAGAGACATGGATGTCAGTGCCGAGGTAGGTGAATCTCTCAACAAGTGTCAGGGAGTACAGGGAGAGTGTCAACAAGTTTGACACTCTCCCTGTATACAGACACACTGCTGATCACTGAATCCATGAAATCATTGAAAGCCTGGATCTTGCTCAGCTTCTCAAGAACTCCTACAGAACATCCATCAACTCCACAAAGATCACAGCATCATCAGCAAAGTTAAGGTCAGTAAACCTTTCCCCACCGATGAAAGCACCCAAGTCGCTGGACTCTGTCACCACAACTCTTCCAGCACCCAGTCCATGAACACATCCCTGACCAACCCCAGCATTCACTGGGAACACAAAGTACATTTGGAATAAACTAAGTATCTCATGGTATAATTTGTTCATTGTAAATGTTTAGTTTGCTGCTCTACCAGCTAAAGGTGAAGAGCAGCTCTGTCCTTCACGTTTAGTGCTGGTTGTTGTTTGGCACTCTGCACATATCGGTTTGAGTTGAATAGAAGTTATGTGAGATGAACAGCCTGGAAACCTGCTGGAAACATGACACAGACCATGTCCTTGTTGGATAACAGCTTCTTGACATTTCTCTGCACGCACACACACACACACAAACACAAGCGCACAAACACGTACATGCACACACACAGACATGCTCACAAGCACACGCATGCATGCACACAAACACATACTCAGACACTTATGGTTGTGCTCACATGTGCACGCACACACATGGGCTCACATACATTCATATGTATCTGTTTCTTTCCTTATGCTTCTGTATACAGTTGTCTGTACTTCATCTTTTCTCTCTCTCTCTCTCTCTCTCTCTCTCTCTCTCTCTCTCTCTCTCATGCAGTAGCAGCATTGTATTTAATGGAATGTGACCTTTTCTCAACAGAACTATAATTGGCCACATCATCAAACATTTCCCACGCGCCACAAAACGCAATGAATTTGCTATCAGCGATGGCACAGACAAACATGCCTGCACACAAACATATGTGCACGCAAATATACATGTGCACGCACACGCACACACAAGTATAGGACTATAACATCAGTATTTATTGTGCTCAGAAATAGTGCCCTAGGCTGCCCCAAAGGCTAACTGCTGTTTTTGTTTTTTAAATTGTTTTTTGTGCTTCTATGTGTGTTTTCATGTGATTCTGTATGTGTGTATGAGTGTTTTGTGTGAGCAGGGACATGCACCACACATGTAAACTGTAAATATGAGCATGTGTGAGCACATGTTTGTGTTCTCTAAAGGTAAAACAGATCTATGAACATGACCATATGGAACCTCATTTCACATTTCAGCCTCTAGGCCAGGCCAGTCATTTCATCTCTGTCTGCCCGCTAAGAGGCGGGGCTTCCCGCTAACTGAGGAGGAACCAGGGAGCAAATCACCTACTAACACACCTAACACCCCCTCGTCCCATACATCACGTCAAGATGGACCTTCCTNGAGGAGGAACCAGGGAGCAAATCACCTACTAAAACACCTAACACACCCCCTCGTCCCATACATCACGTCAAGATGGACCTTCCTCTGGGCACTATGTCTCTATCAGCATTTATTGATTCCAGAGCTGATCAGAGTTTAATGGACATTGAACTGGCTAGCCAGCTTAACCTCAATTCAGAACCACTGGACCCCCTCAAACCCCTCACACCCCTCACACCCCGCACAGCCAGATGATGAACGTTCATTATCTAAAATCACTCATATTACTGAACCTGTCACCATGATTTCTTCCAGTAATCACCATGAGACTTAGTTTCATTTAGTTGCATCCTCCAAGCTTCCCCTCATCTTGGGCTCCATGTAGCTAGCCAAACACAATCCTCATATGGACTGGTTTTCTGTACCATCCAGGGTTGGAGTTCCTGTTGCCAGACAAAGTATCTCAGGTCCAACTGGTCCCTCTCCTGTGATCTCTGACTGTACCCTGATATCTCCAGTGTTCCCCCGAGTACTTTGGTCTGAAGGAGGTTTTTAGTCAGGCTAAGGCCACCTCATTACCACCTCATTGTCCCTATGATTGTGCCATCGATCTTCTTCTTCTGGGCACTCTGGGTGGCAGCTAGAAGACAGAAAGTCTCCACAAGTAACAAGCAGGACTGCAAAGTCTCCTGGTCTGACTGCTGGCGCTCGCAAGGTGAATACAAACTCTTGATCACAAACCTGGTGTGACATCAAGTGCCTTCTCTGGGTCTGTGTGTGTGTGTGTGTGTGTTGGTGTTGGTGGTGNTTCTGTCATAAGATCTGCCCAGCCCTACCCCACCACCAGAGGTCCTCAGCTTCTATTTTTCCCCATGTTCCTGCTCTTGGAATCAGCTCTCTCAGCTGATTTCCATTTCCTGATTATCCCTCCGCTATTTATACCTGGCCATTTCACTCCGTCAGTCACCAGATCATTTCTTCTTTGAACCCTGGTTATTCCCGTGCTCTGTATTTTCTCCAGTTTTGTACTTTATACCGTTAAATAGTGCTTTATTGCTCCTGGTTTTTCATCTGTGTTTAATTCTGTTTTTGTCTGAAGTGTGTTTTTCTGTGATTTTTGGTAATTCTTCCATTTCCCTTTTCTTTTGGGTTTTCGTTCATTTATCTGATTTGTTTGAACTCTGGGTTTTTCTCTTTTATGACAGTGTTTTGTGTTATTATCATGGCTCCGCTGCTGTTTTCTCTTTATTCTGTATTTTGTTTTTGTATGTGTGCTTCCTTTGTTAGATCCTCAGTAAGCCCTGAGTTTTGTTTGTTCTTACCTGATCATCCTTCTTCACCTCAGAGAGTATTTTGTATGTCGTATCCTGCTCATCAGTACAAACATTTCATGCCTCCTTTAAGATTCTGAGTTCCGCTCTTGGGTTCTATTTGCCATTAACCCTGATGCTATAAACTGATGGAATAAACTGAAATCAATGGCAGTCTGGAACACCGGAAAAAAATTTCTAATATTTACAGCTCCAGTAGTGTATTTCAGTCAGGATGTAACTTATATATTGGTCTCAAACATGCCAAATCCCCAGTATTATCATTTAAATGTTTCTCCTCACTGAACTTCATTAGCATGAATTTATGAAAAACACCTTTACAGCACCACTGAAAATGTGTAAACCCCGCTGCAAGAACATCCACCTGCCACCCAGCATGGAAAGTATGATTACAGCCATGTAACACGGAGTCCTGCTGCGCTAATCACATTAAACACCTGCACAACTATAAAGCTAAAAAGGTTAAAGGTGGGACAGTAAAGGTTAAGCCGTATTGATTAGGGGGAACACAAGGGGGTCTGAGGGAGAGAGAGGAGAACGCAGGAGGACCATCCGTGGAAAGGGAGGACAGGAGGAAGGAGGGGGGGATTAATTCACAATGGAAATAAGAGTTGAAAGTGAGTTTGAGGACAAGAAAGGATTTTTGTTGCAGTTCCCAGACGGATGTGAGAGCTTTGATGGAGTATTTATGAATTACCTGAGGAGGAAAGACTCCAGGAAGTGGACCGGCAGAGTCAGAGCTTAGCGGAGCGATACTGAGAGAAAGAGAGAGAGAGANGAGAGAGAGGCAGGCCAGCGGGGTAAACAGACAAAAAGAGAAGCGTTTCGTAGACTATAGTTCCAGATAAAACCTCCTTCCGTTGACCCTTCTTTCATCTCACCATCTTGTTTGCTCTCCTCTCCTTGTTCCTCCTCTCCAGACGTCTCTCTAAAAGTATTGTTTTTACACTACACTGCTCCTGTGTTTTCCCTCCTTCCTCATCCTTGTTGTGTCTTTTGACCTCTTCTTCATCCCTCGCTCCCAGCTCTCTGATGCTGGTGAAATGCTGGCTTCAAAAGAACATTGACCCTTTACATCTACACACACACACACACACACACACACACACACACACACACACGCACAACACGCACACACATCACACCTAAGTGTTGTAATTACTTACACTTGCACATGCACACATGCAAATACACACGGTCACACACGAAAGTCATTCCACATCAATAAGTGGTTTACACACACTACTTATCTCATATTAATAGCTTATTTACACACACACATGACACACACACACACACACATGCACAAAAACACAATGTAATGAAATTCAACCTGATGAAAACAGCCCGTTACCATGGAGAAAGGAGACGTTCTCTGATGAAAGACAGGAAGAAGCAAATCCTGAGGGAGAGGAGAGCGGAGACTGACAAATCTGCAGGCTGCAGATAAACAGAGAGGTGAAGAAGAGTGGAGAGCAGGAGGCATGTGTGTGTGTCTGCATGTGTGTGCATGTGTGTGTGTGTGTGCGTGTGTGTGTGAGAGGAATGGAGAATAAGTGAGTGGATTTCAGGCTCTGGTCAGAGTTTGACCTCAGCCTGTTAAACTTTGGACACATCGCACAGATAAAGGTCCTAAAACCAAAACTAAACACAAAACCTGCAGATCTGGTGAAAAGGTGTGTTTAAAGGACCATACCACCCATTTTGCATGTTTGAGCCTAATGTATTCAATTTTCATACATGTTATGTTACTGACAATCATTTCCCAAAGGATAAAACTGTATTTCAGCTTTCCTGATATTTTACAAAATCTCTTAATCTTTCAAAATCAAATATTCAAGTGATACACCCACCTTAAAAATCCATGTTTCTCCTGCTAATAGTTACACAGCCTTATGAAGTCACGGTCCTTTAAATTTTTCCATAAACGCAGGTCTTCTTTTGGGACTATATTCCCCGGTGGAGGCATACATTCACTCCACGCTTTTTATTGAGCTTAAACACTAAAATTACATAACTTCTAAAAAAACCTGAATACACGTCTTGTTGGTGATGATGGATTACCTATCCCAAGAACGTTTACAGTATCAACAAGTTGATTTTAATAGCAGAATGAACTGAAACCAATGGAGGTCTGGAAGGTAGGAAAAACATTTTTAATTCACCGTTCCAGTAGTATGCTTTGGGAAATGATTGTCAGTAACGTTACATGTATGAAAATTGAATATATTAGGCTCAAACATGCAAAATGGGTGGTATGGTCCTTTAAAATAAAATACAATGAAAAAACCCTTCTAAATAAAGATTATGCATTAAAAATACAAACAGAGAAGACTTTAGTTTTAGTGTTGGGTCAAACACTCATTAAATCCACTTTGGTACATTTATATTCTTTCAAATCACTTGAAGAAGGATGGAATAACTGTGCAGTTATGAAAAATATGAATCAACTATTGCTTTTTCTACCTTTACTCCAAAGACTTGATGCACTCGGGCAGAGGACTCTAATATGACTCGGTGACACGGTGGCATGCAGGTCTGTCCCTTCTCGTGATACAGCACAGTGATTCCCAAAGTGTGAGCCGCGGCCCCTTGATGGGCTGTGAAGGAACTGCAGGTGGGCGAGGGAGTGAAGGAAAAATTTGTAAAACGTAAGGGTCCGAGCTGGACGACGCAACAACTTAGTGGTCTTTGACATGATAAAGTTTTGGAATCCCTGTTCTAGCAGATGTCCTGTTTTTCCTAGGACAGTTTGTCCTTTTTAAATGTCCCAACTTATTCTGACAAAAATCCCAGTTTGTCCCATATTTCAGGGATTAATGCTTCTTTGCTTAAAAAAAAAAACAAGTTTTATTTTCTCTCTTTATAAGTTATGACAAGTCAAAGTGGGTTGCATGCACCAGCCTACCAATCACACACACACACACATACACACACCACAACATCCAAAATCCACCCTATCAGCATGTCATGCTGGTGTCTGCTGATCAAATGTGAGAAGTGCAACACGTTCTACTTTTAGAGTTAAAACAGCTTGCAGCTTTAATAAAGAGCTTCAAAGGAATAAGGAGACGTCGCTTGCTTACAACGCCAGGGAGGTGTTGTGCAGCACTTTTCCACTTCACACAGAGGTCACAGCCACATAATTGCTTTTTCCGTTCTCACATGACTTTTGCTAATTGTCGTTTCCCAGACGTATCGTGCTAATTCCCTTCTTTGTGGATACATGGACCCTCCTGAAGCTCAGCTGTGACCTGGCTGCCATGTGCTGGCCTGGTGGTGTCTGCCGTGTGCCTTGCTGGCTCCCCCTTGTCTGGGATTTGTGATGGGTGGAGTGGGGTGGGTGGACTTCTGTCTCGCATTAAAGGACCATACCATCCATTTTACATGTTTGAGTCTAATATATTCAGTTTTCATACATGTTATGTTACTGACAATCATTTCCCAAAGGATAAAACTGTATTTCAGTTTTCCTGATATTTTTCTAAATCTCTTAGTCTTTCAAAATCAAATATTCAAGCGATACACCCACCTTAAAAATCCATGTTTCTCCTGCTAATAGTTACACAGCCTTATGAAGTCACGGTCCTTTAAATTTTTCCATAAACGCAGGTCTTCTTTTGGGACTATATTCCCCGGTGGAGGCATACATTCACTCCACGCTTTTTATTGAGCTTAAACACTAAAATTACATAACTTCTAAAAAAACCTGAATACACGTCTTGTTGGTGATGATGGATTACCTATCCCAAGAATGTTTCAAGTATCCACAAATTGAGTTTAATAGCAGAATGAACTGAAACCAGTGGAGGTCTGGAAGGTAGGAAAAACATTTTTAATTCATTGTTCCAGTAGTATGCTTTGGAAAATGATTGTTAGTGATGTTATGTGTATGAAAATTGAATATATTAGACTCAAACATGCAAAATGGTTAGTATGGTCCTTTAACTTTCCCATATCTGGCCAGCCTTCTTTCCACAGATAAACATCTACCTTGTTTCCAGCAGCGTGGGGTCGATGGAGTTCAGCTGGTCTCAGAACATTTCCACAGAAAACAACATGGCTGCAGGGAGAGAAGAGGCAGATCAGCTTGTGCTGTTATTTCAAGTGCTGCTGCTAGCATTCAAAGTAACCCTAACCCTAACACGTTTAGGAGTTTCCAGTTTGCTGAAAGGCTGTTTGCTGCTGCTGCTTGTTTCAGGTGAACAGCAACACCTGTCCTGCCTCCTGGCATGATGTCATAGCTCCTTCACTACACAACACTAACTTTTTGGTCAAAAAAGGCAGTACGGGAGCCATGTTTTCTTGCTGAGCACCAGTGTTTTTAACTTTTCATTTGTGATTCAGCACTGTCAGAAAGGAGTATCCATCACTAACTCACCTGTCAGTCCACAGCCTGTTGTTCCCCTTTTTGCCCACCTGCTGTCACTCATGAGTCTTCCTGTGCGTACCTGGTCACCTGACTCCCACACCTGCTGCCACTTCCCCTCATCAGCTGCAGCATAAACATGGCTGTTTCTCCACTCTCTGCCTGATGCTGTCTGGAGCTCGCTTGAGAGTTCCAGCCTTCCTGTTTACCTGCCTGCCAGTCACGGTGTGAACTCTGACACTTGTTTACTCACCTCGGCTCTGATGATTGCCTCTGCCCCTGTCGGACCTGTCACCTGACCTGCCTGCCCCTCTGGTTCCCAGACGTAAGCCTGTAACCAGGTCTCAGACTCCTGACGTGCCCTCTAGTCAGCTCTCCTCTGCTAATGACTCTGATTCAGCCCGCCCCTTTAAATGTGCAGCTTTCCTTCCTGCTGCCTGCTGTACGCTTAGTAAAGACTGTTTTACCCTTTGACCTGTTTTCAGAGTCTACCTTTTTCAGCCTGAGCTCAGAACCTCTGGACACACACATACACACACACACACACACGCAGGCAGCTTTAAAAGCTCCAACTGCTGCCATGATGGCAGAACTACACCTCGATTTTGACAGCTTTGATTGTTGCATGGTAAATATTCACCACCCCTGACTTGCTCCCCGAAACAAAAACTGGAGTTGGAAAATACTAACTTCAGAAAAAAAAAAATCGGTAGCTGGAAGCGAAATTGTAATAACATAAGCACATTCCTTTCTAAAATCCCCAAATCCTCAGAAAATGCGGAGGACATGACGGAGTGTTATGGCCCCAGTGGCATCAATCACGACCAATCATCTCAAACACTGTGCACGGCGAGAATCGAGTCCAAACCAGCTCCTCCCTGCAGGACATTTATGTTCTTGCCTGTATTATGGGGAGCATTGCTATAGGCTCTGTTCCTCTGTTGAGCTGAATGGGCTCGGAACACGGAGGAGAACGGTTTTAACGGTGTTTCCTCCTGGAAATGGTTTGGCGCAGAATGCTGACAAACCTTACCCAGTACGATTTTCTCAGCACAGATAGACAACTGTGCTGAGCGCTGCAGAACTGTTTGGGTAGGCGGGCATAGTGACATAGGAGTTCACTGATTGGCTTATGTCAGCCAAGTCATGAGCCAAAGGATAAGTTGGGTATTTTTTAAGTTAAGCCTTTTGTTTTAAATGTCTGGTGTAATTTAATTTTGTTGATACGGAGTATAATTTTCAGCGATTGGTACAGTAATCTCATCTCCTAGTGGCTGCGTTTCCAAACATGAAATGTGCTGCTTTCACTTCCTGTCTGGTTTTAGCAGCGCCACAGATGGAAACAGAAATGGTAACCATTCCCACGAGTCAGGAGCAACGCGAAACGGTACGAAGCGACCCTGGTAACCATTTGGCCTGACAGTGCCCTATGTTCCCTGGTCCAATATTCTGTTTCACTTAACACATTAAGTGTGTGTTAACCCTAACCCTAACCCTAACGCTAACCCATTATGAGCTCTATTGTGCTCTATAGAGCTGGGGACCAGAGGAATGACCTCATATTATGCGGCAGCTCAAATATAAATGTAAATCATGGCAGCAACACAAATATGAACATACCTGTTGTCAGTGAGAGATGATTTGTCTCTTCAAGAATTCAGGTTGAACTCAGCTTTGAGAACCCTTTGAGATGCTGGATTCTGGTCATCATGTTTTCTGTTTCAGCACAGCTTTTCCAGGTTTATTTGTGAAGCTCGGTGGTTTCCACACTTTTCTGTCCCAGAACCCAAACTCAAACTCAGTCGGGTTTCTGCTGGAACTGCATGAACAGCCTCAACATGAAAACACTGTTTATTATTGCTGCTGGTACCGCTTCTCATTTTTCCACAGCACACAGTTTGAGAACCATTAGAATAACACAGTATTTCACACACAGTCCCAAGGGGCATTAAAGCTCACAACAGTTTTTTTTTTTCTTTTTCCCACCCCGCCTGTGTTCTCAAGACAGACGAGGAAAAACTCTCTAAAACTAAAATCACATGCAGATCAAAAAGATCTGGAAAAATAATCATTAAAAAAATAATAAAAATAACAGCAACAATGCAATGACTCAGCAAGCAAATGCCAAGAAAACTTTACCAAATAAAATCTAATAGAGGCCATATTTCATTAGTCTGATGGAAAATGTCCATGATTGAGTGCAGAATGATAAATATTTGTGTACATAAATGTAATGTAATAGTGCAAAAAAAAAAAAACATGTTCTAATTACATTGTTGTAGTTGATTTTAATTTTTTAAGTTATGGTATACTGTATGAAAACTGAGTCTAGTCAACCAAATTCAAGTTTTTAATTCTGAAACGTTTCATCATTCATCCAAATGGCTTCATCAGTCAGAAATGATGGTAAGCCTCCACTAACTACAGTAACTATGGTGTCACATCACAACTAATCTACAATTCCAAATACATTATTCAAATTTTCTGAATAATGCATGATGTAAAATGCATTATTCAAATTTCAATGAATAAATTTGAAATAATAAATTTCAACGTCCTGGTTGGAAGCAACTGGGGGTAAAAAAAAATTAATTATATTCATTAATGATAATTAATTATAATTATAAAATTATATATACTTATATATTATAAAATTAATTATAAAAAATTAATAAGTTAAAAGTTGAAATTTATTATTTGAAATTTATTCATTGTTTGAAATCTTCGTAATACATTTTACATCACGCAATATTCAAAAAATGTGAATAATATATGTATTTATTTGTAATTGCAGGTTAGCTGTGATGTGACACCATAGTTACTGTAGTTACTGAAGGTTTAACATCATTTCTGACTGATGAAGTTGTTGAAACGTTTCAGAATTAAAAACTTGAATCCGGTTAACCTGACTCAGTTTTCATACAGTATATCTACCGCCTGGATGACTGAGAATCTTCATCAAAGTATGTTATGATTTGTTTCTCTGCACACGATAATGTCATTACTGTCATGCTAATACTGCGAGTAAAGCCAGTAGTGTTGAAAAAACTGACACCCATAATTAGTGAGGATGTACAAATTAAATTTGCATTGCATATTGTGAGTGCGAGCGTGGTAAAATTGACCAGTCTGAAGATCCAGCCACTCACTGTGGGACTTGGGAGGAAATTCAAGCTTTTTATCTGCAACCAAATCAGGAGGAAAGTCACATGGCATCAGATGACACAGGAAGCACAGGTGTTACACACCTGGACAAGACCAACCTGCACCAATCAGCAGCCAGAAAACCGCCTGAGGGAGGCCGAGCTGGAGCAGGTTACGGGTTCAGTCCTGGACTTTTCCCATCATGCTTTGTTTCCCTTCCTTTCAGCTCTGCTTCCTTGCCGTTTCTTTCAGTGGGTGTCCATAAACAGATAAAGTGAGTATTTTGAATCATTCCTCCAGACATCTGTACACTTTACACTTGAGACTGGATGAAATGGAATGACTCAGCATCTCCAGCTTTGATGTTGTTTTTTGATTTTAGCGTTGTGTGCTTCCATCTTTTATCCCTGCTACAAACTAAATTTCCCCTGGGACAATAAATTTAAATGTATACGAAAATGAGAAACTAAAGCAAAGCAGGTCAAGCAGGGGTGAAGATGAACTTCAGAGGAGTGCGTCTGTCATTACTCACCACCGCAGCATTTCCGCCTCACCTCTCATTTTTACAAGATGGAAAAGCGTCACACAGCTTGTTTTTTAATGCCTTTAAGTGAATCAAGATTTTCTCTCTGTGGGTGGAAGCAATCTCATACCTCTCATTTGATCAGCTAATGGTTAAGTGATGAATACCCACGCTGCCTCCAGAAAGAGCATGTTTGGTTTCATACATACTTTCATCAGAGTACAGGGAGCATTTTTTATTTATTTTTCAATATCCTGGCCAACATCTTCTGATGATTTGCCAGCAGTGCATCTATTTCCACTTGGTCCAAAGCATCTCAAAGCTCCTCCTGATGCTCTGAATGCATCCTAGTTACATTTGGAAGGAATGAAAGGTTACAGGAAGCGGTTCATCGGAAACACCTTGACCAAATCTTTCTCCAGCCTAATTGAACATGTTTAAACCCAACTATCTTTTTGGCTTCCTGCCTATTTTTGGCATACTGAACATACTTATAACAGATGTTCTGTCTATGCATACTTCTTGTTGTCTTGTTATTTTATTTTATTTTTTTTAATTGATGTGTATTTTATAGATCTTTGTAATTAATGACTTTTAAAAATCTGATTTTTGGGTGTTTTTAACATCTGGCCAGGGACAGCAGATGAAAACTAGCCTTCTGGGCTAACTCTGCCTCATTACTGTTTTTGCTGTTGATCAGTGAGCATAAATAAAAATAAAATAAGACCTAAAATGCTTTGAAAGGAAACATCTTCTAGTTTCTGAAAATATGCTCATTTACAAAATACAACTTACACGACAGCAGCTCAACCATGGAGGAAAAATGGAGGACTTTTTTGCTTTCTTCTTCAATAAGTCATATTTAAATAGCTGTAACTAGGTCATGCTCAGTGTTAATGTGAAACCCTGAAAATCACCAAACCATGTCTAAATGAAATCATAAAAATCTGTGGGAAGTTTTCGACCTCTGGGATAAAATTAATGGGAACTTTTATTCTGTGGTGTCACCATCGTCCCCAAACGTTTCTCTTTTATTCACTCGCTTTTACTCAGTTCAGTGGCTATGAAACCATATGAAGCATTTCAGTAATTCTAAAACATTTCTATCAGTCAGAACATGGTAGATCATCATTTATTTCACACAGCACAAGTTGAGTGAAAATCCTCTACTTGCTTTTCTTTTTGTCACTGATGTATTATGGTAGATCCACTTTGGACACTTCTGTCCATAAAAAAATGTCACAGCTTTTTCAGAGGGAAGGGAAGTTGTGATTTATAGTGTTAGAGCTGATGCTGGGAAGAAATTATTGATTTAACAGCCAAACTAGACTTCTATGAACAGCCACATATACACTGTAAAATGTGACAAGTTGATCTTACTTAAAAAACTCTAGAAAACTGCTTGCCTTGAAAAAGGTAAGTAAATATAACAATTAGTCTTAAGTTATATTTACTTCATGTCTACTTGAACTTAAGACTATATAGTTATATTTACTTAACCTTTTCTAAAGCAATCGGTTTCCTAGATTTTTTTAAAGTAAGATCAACTTGTCACATTTTACAGTGTATAGTGTCCAAAAAACAGCTTGCAAACCAAGATCCAATGGAACAACGTTTAATTTTTGTCCTCTGCATCCTCTGTAAGTGAAACATGAAACACCTCTCTAAATTCCACCTTAATGGAGCTTTCATGTTCAGGTCATGTTCAGGTGTGTCACCGTGTCACAAACGTGTTGATTGAACATGGTGGTCATTTTGGAGTCAGGAGTCTGTGTTGTTGTATTGATTGCATCTTATTGAAAGGATTTTTCGGATATTTTGTCTGCTTCCATTTAATGGAATGGGCCAAAACATCACAAACAGCTGCAGGCACACATCTGTCATGATTTCCACACTGGAGCTGCTCCTCCATCCTCCTCCATCTTCCTCTGCTCAGAGCCCATTATTATATTAAATAGCAGATTGCATCAAAAGCTTCCAGTTTGCAGAATCTATTATTCTGGGCCAGGATAATAGATTCTACACATTTGGAAGCACATTGTCCCATTGCTGAATTTTTATTGGATTATCATTTATTGCATTATTGCTGGATGCCTCAATACAAAGCCTGCGATTGTTTTCATACCTCTGGCTGGTTCGCTTCAGTCACATGGCGTTTGTTTCCTCTTGGTGTGGTTCGTTTGTGCAGGTCTGACTGCAGTAATCACATGAGCTGCAGACCAAAATAACCACACAAATGCTGGTTTGAGGACATGGTCTTGTGTTACAAATGAACTCATGAGTGGGTCAGTGTGAACATGATCCACACTAGTCCTGAAGCAACCATGGGGGAATCTATTGATCTATTGATTGATCTAAAAGCAGAGAGGGCTATGCGTGGTTAACACTAAACTATAACTGCAGCAAAGTTTTTTTATGTGCCTAACATAAAACAGTTAATTAGCAATAGCACACACATGCTGGGAAAAGGTCCTAACATATCAAACTTACTTAACACTCAGATGAACATACTGGAGGTTAGCATGTGGTTTATGCATGCCAGTATGAGCTCCATTCTCCTGTTCCATCATCAAACTGATGGCCCAAAGTCTCTTGCATAATTCTCCTTGATTTTTCGAACTTTGATTTTCCTCTATTATATAGAAAATATATCAAAACAGAGTATTGTTAAGGAAGTGGTATTATGGGGAAACCCATACCCAGCCCTAAACCCTGTTGTGCAGCTGTGAGTCGCTAAAATAGAATCCACATTCTTCAGCCAAAAAACACAAGTGATAAAAGGTATTATTCATGTTTGTGTTGCTGAGAAACCAAATGCTATAATAAAAGCTGCTCTCCTTCCTGAACCCACCCATCCTGACACAGCAAGACCACGTCTCTGAATGTCAGGGCATTTCAGAAACACCACTGTGTGAGCTTACATTCATGCATACATGAGTGTGTGTGTGTGTGTGTGTGTGTGTGTGTGTGTGTGTGTGTGTGTGTGCTTGCACCACGACGAGGCAGACAAATGGAGCTTGGGCAGGATAATCATAATGCTTTCATTACGCGTTCCTGTTGACTGAGCGGAGACACTGCATTCCTGCTGGCTCAATTTCTTTGGCTCCATGGAGCAACAAGACACTTCCAGCCCTGCACACTCGATAGCAGAGTTTTCCAGCCGATAAACAACAAAATGTGCAATATATCAACTGTAAAGCAATACGGGAAAAATGAGACAATCTGAGCGAATATGTTCATGCTCATGTGGGCATGAACAGGAGTTGAACGTGGAACTAGTATGGGTTCAATAACAAGGGCCACACATACTGTAGCCCATGAGGGCCAACTTTATGCAACCTCTTCTTATCTTAGTGGGTGAGCTGTAATTTGGGAAAGGGGTCTTTTTTGAACGCCAATGCTTGATATTGGACCAAGAGCCAATATTCCATTAAATGAATCAAGGGTCCAACTTGCTCCTCTGCAGACCTGGTCAATGCAGCCTATGCTACACAGATTTTACTACAGACAGACAGACAGACAGATACCATAAATGCTCTAATAAAAGTCAGCATTCCAATACTGGCTCATATCTAATTATAGCCAGGGGCAGAGTCAGCAGGAAGAAATAAAGGNTCAGCATTCCAATACTGGCTCATATCTAATTATAGCCAGGGGCAGAGTCAGCAGGAAGAAATAAAGGCCTGTCTCAAATAAAGGCAGGTTTGGTATTTGTCTGTCACTGGTCCAGGTTAATACTATGTAATCTGCTGCTGCCACCAGATGACAGCAGCCATGTCTGAAACACCAAACTGTTTTAAACTCCTCTCCAGCCATCGTCTCTCCAGCCAGAAGACACGACCGGCTCAACGTGAAACAAAGCCGTAAACGTGGAGCCGGCGAGGAGCGAGTGACGCTCCGCTGTCATCACCAATGAAAATGACTTTATAAAAGCTGCCTGGAAGCGTGTTCACACTGACATGCTTCTCCTTTGTGGCATGGTTTTTATGCAGTTACGGGTTTGTCCATCAGCAGTGGGACATGCTGAAAGCCGCTATGAGGCTCTAGTTTTGGTTTCGTTTCACACCACACGTCATAAACAGCCATTACAGGGATGCTGCCTTACTTTCAGCACCACACTCATCGTTCTCAGATAGTTCTAAAGGAAAAGGACTCTAACTAAAATGCAGCCATGGGAAACTTTGGTAAGAAGCATTAAATAGCTTCAAAGTAGACATAAAAGCCTGCCTCTAATAAAGGCCTGGTTCTCTGTGCAGTTGAGGGAAATAAAGGCCACTATTAGAGCATTTATGGTANTCTAATAAAGGCCTGGTTCTCTGTGCAGTTGAGGGAAATAAAGGCCACTATTAGAGCATTTATGGTAGGTAGGTAGGTAGGTAGGTAGGTAGGTAGGTAGGTAGGTAGGTAGAATAATAGAATAAGCATTATGACCAGCTTTCTGAACATCTCTGGCAAAAATCATTCAGTTTCTGATGATGATGGTGATGGTACTTGTTTTGATGACTGTCAAAGTGATGATGACACTAAGACTATTATGTTACAAATTTACATGATACAGTTCCTGAAATACTAAAATAATAATAAAGTTATAATGTCATGCTACAAATTGGGCTTACCTTCTTCACAATCTGTTAGAATTTTCTATATTTTTAGTTGACCACAAGTAACAAGTGAAGCTAGGTCCACATTTGAATTCACTTTTGGATGTTTGTCATTAGGACTACATCATATCATATTGTCCATGTTTATACAATAATATTTTTTTTATACAATAAAAAAATTGATGTCACAATATTGATATTGTGGCGCATGAATTTTTGATGAATTTTCACATCATCAAAACAAGAAGAAGCTAAACTAGTATGTCTGAAAGTAACGAATTAGATCTTGAAAAGGAACTTCCCCTGTTGTTTGAAATGGCTCAGCTATAAAGCTAACAGGCTAACAGCTAAAGGTTGGAAAACAACCTGAAACACCCCAGGTGAAAACCAAGAAAGTGAAAAGTCATGTGAAGAGGAGAGCCAGTCAGATGATGATCTGAGGCCCAAAGCAACAGGAAGTGACGCTGACTCAGTCAAGCATAGCTGGAGCGTTAGCTAGCTGTACTTCCTGTTTAGTGATGAAGAAACCGAAGCTTTCTGAAGAAATGAACCACTTTGAAGCAGCTGTAGTGAAAATAAGTCATTGCTTTGAAGCATTTGATACAATCAAAACAGTGACATCTGGTGGCCATGCGTTGCATTGCCATGTATTGCATTTGAGTGGAAGGTTTAAGGCGAGGCTTCATGACATAGTGACACAAAATATAATGAGACTCACTGTTGTCATCTTTAATCTAGTGTCAGTAAAGGTTATGTTCTGAGGCCTGTGTCAAATACATGTGCCAAAACATTTATTAGTCATTCTTTACCAGATAGTGATGTCGAAAGTAGCCTATTACTGTAATTTAACTGTAGGTTTTTCATTATATGACAGCAACTATAAAGTGTTATAGTGTTGGAAATCTAATAAGTGATGAGTTTATAAGTGATATTTAATTAGCGACATGAAATATAAATTAAATTTCAGCATTTGTATTTGTATCTGTATTTCTTCAATGAAGCAGATATGGTACAAAAATACACCGTTATTCTGCTTTATCGTTTATGAAAAGCAAAGCTTGTGTGGGTGGAGAAGTGGTTTTTGCTGTAAATATGTGGAGGAACATGCTGGTGTAACTGGGATAGTAACTGTGTTACATTAGTTACAGCAGTATTTTTATTCGGCTTTTCTTCTGCTACTTAAGCCCCACCCCTTTTCAAACTTGGAACGTCTCTGACGCGTTTGACGTAACGAAGCTTTGGTTGTAGTGGTCACGTGACTTTCGGTTTGCCGAGGTGAGGTATCGAAACTTATCTCCGCCATACTTCCGCTTCTACAGCTCGATGCTGTGTGGAGCAGTCTGGCTGCAGCTAAACATCTCCACTTCCTGTAACAGAACAAGCTAACCATGCTAATGAAGTTAGCATGGTGACTTTTTGTCAGCTGTGACTTGTTGCTAAGTGTGGTAAGTGGTAAGTTAGCTGTTAGCCTAGCCGCTATCCTCACTTCAGCTCAGATTTTTGCCTCGTCCACGGGCTCGAGGTGGAGCCATAAGTTAGTTTGTTTATAATAAAAAATATAAATGAAAGACATTTTTTCTGTGTCAGTTGTTTTTCAGAAAGACAATCTTAAAACAACAATGAACTGTGAGCCTCCAGTCTGCTCAGCAAACGTAATGAGAGCCTCAGATGGATGGATCAGCCACCCTGGTGAGATTATCACCGCACACACAAACTCACAAACTCTGCAACACACACAGTCAGTTCCAAAAGGATGCACCGCTTAGCTCTGTTTGAACACACTCACATGCACACACACTAACTCGCACACACAAACACACGCACAGATTCTTACGGTGGCCTTACGACAACAACCATGACAGAAGAGAAGACAGCTAGCCCGAAGCCGGAATCCCGCCACAAACATGCATGTCAATAAACAGCTGAATCTCCTCCTCCATTATCCCATTGCCAAGGGAGCGCCGCTTCCACAAACGCTATTTACACATTGTAATTTGTCAGCAACATTAACATGATGCACAATAGCAATTCAGTACACCGTGAATGCAACGAGATCAGCCTGCAAGGAAAGACGGGAGGAAAATGTGAGTGAGGAAGGGAAGAAAAACAGATTTAGAGAGAGAATTAGGCTAGCCAAGACGCAGGGCTGTACACACAGGAACACACACAGACACACATGTACACACACAGATACACACCATGTGCAAGAATGTGATAAGAAATGTAGGATCATTCATCTACTGGCTCGAAGTCTCTCTCTCTCTCTCTCTCNTCTCTCTCTCTCTCTCTCTCTCTCTCTCTCTCTCTCCCCCCTTTCAATTGCAGCCCTTTTCCCCATATCTCTATTTGCCTTTCTATCTCTTCTTTCAGCCTCTGCTTCTCTGTCCCCTCAACCATATTCTGTCCATTCCTCTCCCTTTTTCTGCCTCTTTTTCTCTCCATCTTCATATAAAGGAAACACATCCAAGCAGGTTGACAATTAGTGAGTGAAAACAGCTTTTTGATTATTCTCTCTTGTCACTCCCCCTTTTTCTCTGTTTTGACAGATGAAATGTGCTCTCTCTCTGCTGTCCTCGTGTCTTCTGCTGATTTGTTACTCATCTCTTTAATTTTAATCTGTAATGTCTTTTTATCCTCCTCCTGCTCTCTGTTTTTTGTCCTCACTCCATCTGGCAAGATTCACTGTTATCATCTCTAATTCCTGCTGCTCCGAACATATGATGGCTTATAAATAAGCTAAATAAGCCTCGTTTAAACGGTGTCACGAAGGTTTTGCCGAGTCTGTTATTATCATGACAGCTCAGAGTGCATTATTACATTTATATCATTGTAACATAGAACAGGGAACATAAGAAATGGTCCTAATCAGCCTAAATGCGCCTCACATTGTGCAGTTTTGGCCAGTGCAGATGAAAGTTAACAATCGTCAGAGAATCATGGAAGAAATCCCGGCCGTCAGTCAAAACTGCTGGTCTTGGATCGCAGTATGAGACGTAGCCATCGACATGTCTTATTTCATTCAGATTTTTTGTGTGATGCCATTTTATTGCTTGCAAATATACTTTTATCCTTTAATGATAACTTTGAATTGCTTTGTTGTATGAAAGGTGCTACACTAATTGCTTGTCTTTGCCTTTGACATCATACGTTCTCACACCCGTCTAAACCCACTTCACACAGATGTCAAACACATGCAATAAACTTATAAGATGACTATAATCTTAATAGCCTCCCAGTGACCAATTAAATGGATTTAATTAACTAAATTTGTCCCCCCTTAAACTGCAAGAAACAATGGCAATACTCTTTCTGCTTTGTGCTCATTGGTTAACGTTTACCAGTGAAATGTAAATTGCCATAGGTTAACTGATTATAGCCAAACTTAAAGGACCATACCGCTAATTGTGCATGTTTGAGCCCAATATATACAATCATGTTACATTAATGACAGCCAGTGTCCAAAACATCAAACTGAGTTTTAGTTTTCCTGATATTTGTTCAAATCCAAATATTTAAAATCAAATGTTCAGGTGATACACACACCTGAAAATTCAGTGTTTCACCTGCTGATGCTTATGCATGATTGTAGAAGACACAGCCATCTTAATTTCTCTGTCAAAAACGTCTTCTTCTGGGACTATATTCCCTGGTGGAGACATGCATCATCTTCCATGCAGCTCTGTGTTGCATCGATTAAATAAAGTTACTTAAGCAAAAAAAAACAAAAAACAAAAAAAAACAAAAAAATAGACATTTTGTTTGCTGCGATGGATTGTCTCTGTTTTAAGTCTCTACTAGTTTGTCTCTTCAAAACTGAAATGCTAAATGTCATTTTTAAAAATGAACATATTCTTATGGCCCATAAGTGTTTACAATACATTTTTAAGTTCTCTTTTGCAACTCTTCGTTGTTTATTGTGACAAAGCTTCAACAGCCTGTTTCAAAGTGGTTACCGTAAAGTTCAGATCAAATGCACATTCAATTTGTAGCAGCAGCTGACTTGACTGCAGCGTGGGATCAGTGGGTTGGACCTACTTTGACTTGTCATACCTGATGAAGACCAAACAAACAAACAAAAAAAAAAAATNAAAAAAAAATATATATATATATATATATATACACACACACACACACATGCAACTGTAAATGCTGTATTGGTGGGCGGGGCCTTTATTTTCCTCAACTGCAGCGAGAACCCAGAACCCAGCCAGTATAGGAGACAGGCTTTTATCAGAGACAGGCCTTTATTTCTAATTTTGCTGATGGACAAAACCATAACTACATAAAAACACACCACACCAAGGAGAAGATGTCAGTGTGAACACGCCTCCAGCAGCTTTTAGAAAGCTTCACTTTCAGCCACTTTTCCTGGTTGGTGGTGACAGCGGCTCCACATTTGCGGCTTTGTTTCACATTGAGCCGGTCGTGTCTTCTGGCTGGAGGGACGACGGCTGGAGAGGTTTTTAAGCAGTTTGGTATCAAACATGGCTGCTGTCATCTGGTGGTGGCAGCAGATTAACTCAGAGTTTCCTGGACCAGTAAAAGACAAACACCAAACCTTTATATGAGACCACTTTTATTTCATCCTGCTGACTCCGGAATTTACGATATATATATACGTATATATACGTATATATACGTATATATATATATAAACTTTTAAAAAGCATAAATTTCTGAAATACAGGACTGTTCCGGGAAAAATGGGACATGACATCTGGTCAGCCTTTCTACATCAATGCGCCCATAATGGGACATTGGAGCACTATTTAATAATTAACATAAGGAAAGCTTTATGAATGAGATTCAATTAGTGCAGCATTTATTTAGTGTGATGCTGTGTAATGAAATATCCCAAATCTAATGGCTAATTTAGAAAATGCATTTGTTCAGGAATTTGCCAATGTCAGTGTTATGTTTTACCTCATTTAGAGTTTTGGTTTTGGTTTAAAGAGTGGATTGTTTGAAAATATGACATTTGTGTGCTGGATTGAAGTATGTTTATTATTTTTATTCCTTGTTGTTCTTGGAATGAGCTTTCAGAATTAGATTTATCAAGTTGGTAGAGGACCAAACCATGATAATAAAGTGTTGTTATGGATTTTAGTGGACATTTCTTTTGCATCAACTTTTCGTTGCTTTATTGAACAACTTCAAATAAACTTTCACAGTTTCTTTTTTTTTTTACATTGCATATGAATTACAAACCTCATTTGCTGAATTTTCCACAATCAAATATGCTGCACATCAGAAACAACAAAAAAAATTCTAATTTATGCAAAGCTAGTAAAATACATTTTCCATGACATTTTACAGTTTCAATCGGAATAATTAATTTTAAAAACCGATCTCTGTCTCTTTCTTTCTGGGTTTTGTGTCATTGAGTGCATTTACTCTACATGCATTCTGCTCATTTACAAAATCCTGAGGAGCCTCATTAACCGTCAATGAGCGAGTGTATATAAAAAATAAAGTGCAGCACTGATGCATGTTAACATCGTATACCAATTACTGCTCCATTTCTGCAGCATGTCAAGGTTCACTTTCCACGTTACAATCAGGAATGTGTGTTCATGTATGAAGCTATCATGGAATGATATATAAATGAGAACAGAAGTGTGTGCATCAAATACGACCTTAGCAGGAACATGAGATGTGTGTGAACTCACGCAGGGACTTTTACCACGTCACAGCATTAACACACACACAAACACACACGCTGCTCAAATATAAATGCTCATAAAAATACACTTCCACGATTCCAAAGTTAAAACATTTAACATTTTATGTTAAATATGATCTTGGTAAATCACTGCTTTCACAGCGTTTAACTTCTCTTCAACCTGTGAATACATTTAAAGGACCACACCACCCATTTTGCATGTTTGAGCCTAATATATTAAATTTTCATACACGTAACGTTACTGACAATCATTTCCCAAAGCATACTACTGGAACGGTGAATTAAAAATGTTTTTCCTACCTTCCAGACCACCACTGGTTTCAGTTCATTCTGGTACGCTATTAAAATCAACTTGTTGATACTTGAAACGTTCTTGGGATAGGTAATCCATCATCACCAACAAGACGTGTATCCAGGTTTTTTTTTTTTTAGAAGTTATGTAATTTTAGCATTTAAGCTCAATAAAAAGCATGGAGTGAATGTATGCCTCCACCGGGGAATATAGTCCCAAAAGAAGACCTGTGTTTATGGAAAAATTTAAAGGACCGTGACTTCATACAGTGGTGCTTGAAAGTTTGTAGACTCTTCAGAATTTTCTCTAGTTCTGCATAAATATGTTCTAAGATGTGATCAGATTTTCACACAATTCCTAAAACTAGACAAAGACAACCTAATTAAACAAATTAGATAAAAACATTATGCTTGTTCATCTATTTATTGAGAAAAATGATCCTATGCTACATATTTGTGTGTGGCAAAAGTATGTGAACCTCTGGGCTTATCAGTTTATTTGAAGGGGAAAATAGAGACAGGTGGACCAATCAATAGGATGACATCAGGTGTGAGTGTGTGAGGCCCTGCCTTATTAAAAGAACAGAAATCTGGGTCTTCACTGTCAAAGTCTGATCTTTGTAATGCAGGTTTGTGGAAGTGTGTCAGGGCTCAAACAAAGGAGATTTCTGAGGACCTCAGAAGAAGAGTTGTTGATTCTCACTAGGCTGGAAAGGGTTAAAACCATCTGTAGAGTTTGGACTGCACCACTCCACTGTCAGGCAGAGTGTGTACAAATAGAGGAAATTCAGCACTGTTGTTACCCTCTGCAGGAGTGTCGACCATCAAAGATCACACCAAGAGTGAGGTGTGGAATAATCTGGAAGGTCACAGAGAATTCCAGGTAACATCTAAGGAGCTAAAGGACTCTCTGTCATTGGCTGATGTTCATGTTCATGAGTCCACCATCAGGAGAACGCTGAACAACAGTGGTGTGTATGGCAACAAGGAGAAAGCCCCTACGCTCCAAAAAGAACATTGCTGCCCGTCTTCAGTTTGCTAAAGACCACATNCAAGGAGAAAGCCCCTACGCTCCAAAAAGAACATTGCTGCCCGTCTTCAGTTTGCTAAAGACCACATGAAGAATTCAGAAGGCTGGCAGAATGTTCTGTGGACAGATGAGACCAAAGTAGAACTTTTTGTCTTGAATGAGAAGCGTTATTATGTTTGCTGAAAAGCAAACACTGAATTCCAGCATCAGAACCTTATCTCATCTGTGAAACATAGTGGTGGCAGGATCATGGTTTGGCCGCTTTGCTGCCTCTGGACCATGACGGCTCACCCTCAGTGATGAAACTATGAATTCTCAACTGTACCAGCAAATTCTACAGGAAAATGTCAGGGTATCCGTACGTGAACTGAAGCTCAACATAAAGTGGGTCACGCAACAAGACACGACCCTAAACACACAAGTCATTCTACCAAAGAATGGTTAAAGCAGAAGAAATGTAATGTTTTGGAATGGTCGAGTCAAAGTCCGGACCTTAATCCTATAGAAATGTTGTGGAAGGACCTGAAGCAGCAGTTCACGACAGGAAGTCCACCAACATCCTGAGGTGAAGCTGTTCTGTAAAGAAGAACGGGCTAAAATTCCTCCAAGCCGACGTGCAGGACTGATCAACAGCTACCAGAAACGTTTAGGTGCAGTTATCGCTGCAAAAGGGGGTCAAAGGTCAAACCAGTTACTGAAAGCAGAGGTTCACACACTTTTGCCACACACAAATATGTAACAGAGGATCATTTTTCTCAATAAATAGATGAACAAGCATGTTTTTATCTAATTTGTTTAATTAGGTTCTTTAGTTTTCGGAATTGTGTGAAAATCTGATCATATTTTACATCATATTTATGCAGAAATAGAGAAAATTCTGAAGGGTTCACAAACTTTAAGCACTNGAGAGAGAGAGAGAGAGAGAGAGAGAGAGAGAGGAATGTCTGACATGACCTTGTTGTGGTGGCAAATGAATTTCTTCTCGTCATTCATAATTCAGCACCTTTGCGCACCAGAAACATGCAGAGAAAAACAGAGTTCATCGTCGTTTCAGTTCATCTTAATTTACTGAGCAAAGAAATGAGTCCAAATCCACTTAGGAAACCCCTCAAGTCTTCATGCAGACTGAAAAGATACACAAATTAGCAGCAACATGCACATGAAGACAGACACAGACACCAGTTTATCCACCAGCATTTCACTCTCTGTTTAAGACATCAAGGTTTTTCTTGTTTAAAACAACAAAAAAAATAGTCGTAGGGTAAGATAATTCACTTCCTCACATGCAATTCTTCTTATTTCTGGAATATTAGAAACTTCAATCACAGTAAACAAGATAATAAGCAGATTATTAGTGTAAAGAAAAAGATTTCAGGAGAATGATTTGTCAGAAAGGACATTTTGTTTTACAGTGTAGAGTTAGTTCAGGACCCAGGATGGTTTCTCAGTGCTGCAGTGTGTGTCAGATTGCCATGAAATCTATGGATATTCATGGTCTGCAGAGGATAATTCCTGATAATAATAATAATAACTTTATTTATATACCATGCTCGCTTTTTTTCAGCATCACTAACTGGCCAAACTGCCTTTAGAAACACAATATCAAAATGTCTTCTATGATATACTTTAAAGGACCATACCACCCATTTTGCATATATGAGCCTAATATACTCAATTTTCATACACTTTACTGACAATCATTTCCCAAAGGATAAAACCGTATTTCAGCTTTCCTGATATTTTGCTAAATCTCTTAATCTTTCAAATTACAGTCCTTTAAATTTTTCCATAAACGCAGGACTTCTTTTGGGACTATATTCTCCGGTGGAGGCATACATGCACTTCACACTTTTTATTGAGCTTGAATGCTAAAATTACATAACTTCTAAAAAAAACTCTGAACACACGTCTTGTTGGTGATGTTCTATCCCAAGAACGTTTCAAGCATCAACAAGTTGATTTTAATAGCAGAATGAACTGAAACCAATGGAGGTCTGGAAGGTAGGAAAAACATTTTTAATTCACTGTTCCAGTAGTATGCTTTGGGAAATGATTGTCAGTAACGTTACGTGTATGAAAATTGAATATATTAGGCTCAAACATGTAAAATAGATGGTATGGTCCTTTAAGTTTTCTGTGGCTATTCAATTTGCACATAAAATGCAGAAACTAATTATCTAAAATGCAGATTACCGTGAAAGTTGCTGAGCACGTCCATGTTCCATTTTGATTTTAATGACCCCATTGCATTTCCTATGGCAACACCCTAAGGACCAAATTTCCATTTTAGACAACTAGTAATTAACATTTAATAATTAGTATTTACATAGTGAGAAGTTTAGTACAGTTTGGACACTGGATATTAGTAGTGGTGGATATAAGGCTCCTCAAAGCTGAACTGAAATAAAATGCTAAAAAAAAAAAAAAAAAAAAAGCTGGAAAAAAAAACACTTGGGTAAAATTAATTAAGGGGCCACTGATAAAGTATCAAAATATTCTTTTGATAATAAATGTGGTATTGAAAGTAAAATTAAAAACAAAAGCATAATATAATTACTTTGCTTTACCCAGACTGCAAAATGAAACATTTTGTGAACATTGATGTATTTCAACTAAACTTTCCTCCTTAACAGCAGCAATAAAGCTGCTTAAATGTCTTTTACCAGCACAGAGATTCAACAGGCAGGATCCGTAGACTTAGACTCACAATACACACACAACATGAATATTAAACACAACATTCCCTCCTGACTACACACAGCAGCATTAACATGGTCTGGTTCATGCAGAATCTGCAGTGCTGAGAGGAAGGTATTGATCTTTCATGTCTGTCAGGTTATCTTACACCACGAACGTATGCTAATCACAGCTAGTTACAATAAATAACTCATGCACGGAAATTACTTTTTTAAGATTAGTTAGTAGGAAGTAAAAAACCTGTCCTGAAAAAAATGCAGTCGAGTAAAAGTATATATTTTATATATTTTATATATTTCTGAAATGTAGTTGAGTAAGGTAAAATGTTTTACAAAAATGTAAATACTCATGTAAAGTACAAATTTTCTACAAAAATACTTAAGGACTGTAACTAACAGGGATGAGCCAAGTACTTGGATGAAACAAGTTTCTGTTATGGATTATGTACTTTTTACGAGTACGAGTACCTACGAGTAAAATGTGTCAATATTCGTACTCATGATGAAGGAAACTCCTCATTGGGTAGCTGTGTCCACATTGTTCTTTGATAGGCCAGCCACACACACACACACACACACATACACGCAGACACATACCTCCATTATGTGTGATCGCACTGTGCAGAGGTGTGTGTGTGTGTGTGAGGAACCCAGATGTGCAGCTCAGCAGGTGAAGCAGAGCGCACAAGAACGTGTGTGAGATCAGATCAAAACTCACCCTTTAAAAACTGATCAGCTGAGTGAGTTTATCTATCAAAGTTATTGATCAGTAACACATATGAGGTAAATAAATTTTGAAACGTCGCCCAGATTTCATACTGATGAAATTTACCAGCAGAATGAAGCAGATCTTAATGTTAGCGTGTGGGTTTGTTTTATGAATAGCTACCGCCACATGTAAATAAGGAAATATCACAGTAACGCCTCTTTAAGGCTAACGCTAAAATATGTTGCTAACAGGCGTTTATGAATGAAGGAACGTGGTTACGCCATGATATTTGTACACAGCGATGTGATAAATCATGCATTATGTTTATGACTCTGGGCTATTATTAGAACAATCTCTTTCTCTCTCTCTCTCTCTCTCACACACACCACATAACATTGTGTTTTACTTTGTAGAAGTAAAAAAATACCGCACCCCCCCAAACAAAAAAAAAAAAATCAATAAAAATGTTAGGTAATAAAAAAAAGCCCTGTGATCACAAACACACTGTTCAAATTTAATTTTTTTTTAAGTTTTTTTTAATCAATAAAAAAGCAAGTTATGTTGAATATGAAAACTTTAAATCATGCATTCATTTTACTTCATACATGTTAATACTGCATGTGTTGTGTTGATTGACTGAAGTTTATAAAAACTTGTGTAAACAGTTCTCTCACTCTGATCAGAAACATTGATCTGAAGATCAATTCTGAGGCTGTTCTGTTAATAGTTTTCAAATAAACAATAAATACAGCAACTTCTGATCAACCCACATCCATATCAGGTTTAAAACACCAACTTCTGGTTTAAGCCCAGCCCACTTCCGATTTAAAATCCCGTCCATTTTGAGTACAGATACTGATACAGATAACTTCATTGGTTGAACAGATACAGATTATGGTGAACTCGTTCATCCCTGTTCTATATACACCCCAAAAATTAGCGTTGTCAAAGAGATCTGTATTAATGCTTGTTATTTAAAGAAAGCCTTGTTTTATATGTATGTTATAGTATTATATTGTATTATATTAAGGAAGTTTACTGGCTTGTTTTATGTGCATTGAAGGCATCTTGTGGCTCTTTGGAATAATAGGCTTTTATTTTTGGCTCTCTGAGTCTCGGGAGTTCGCCACCCCTGATCTAGGCTAACTACCCAGTTAGCTAGCAATTCTTAAGTCTTCGGGTTAAGTCCCACCCACTTCCAGATTAAGCCCCGCCAATCCTAGTATAGATACAGATAATTTAATTGGTTGAACAGATAGGATACTGATAGGGATAATGATATACTCACTCATCCCTAGTAATTAAGTATTTTTACTTTGTTACTTTACACCACTGTGTGTGATCTGAGAAAGACTTCACGTTTGTTTCTGGTGAAACACATCTGAAACAGCTGCTGTCTAACCTGCATGAGGCAGATTTACCTAATGAATGATTACTAAGTCTTTCTGTCATACATGACAGGTATGAGTTCTTTAAAATCTGCGCTCCTTACGGACACACCTGTTCCACTCGGTTGCTAAGTAACAAGGAGTACAAATTCTTTCTTGACAAGATTATTTGGGTAAAGATAACATAGGACTTCATGGCTCACCTTTATCCACTATTTTATTTTTTTGGTGCTCTGTGCTTGCTCTACAGGCAGCACAGAGAGTGAGAATGGATGCAGAACACATATTACAGCAGATATTGCACTTTAAATTTGTGCTGCAATACATTCTGATTCTAAATAGCATTTAACTCACAAGTTGTAATACATCAGTTAAATCAACTGGCACAAATGTCTTGGTTTAATAAAGATAATGAAGATAATGAAGCACTAATCAGCTAGAGCTAAAGTGCCGGCAGTGCTGCACATACCAATGAGGTGAACAGACTACAAACCATAACCAGGAAGTAGAGGTGCAGAGGTTGCTGCAACACCTGAAGTAGTCACAGAGTCGTACTTTGAAAAAAAAAAAAATGCAGGAGATTTGGCCAAAATGCCTGGAAAACAAGCNCACAGAGTCGTACTTTGAAAAAAAAAAAAATGCAGGAGATTTGGCCAAAATGCCTGGAAAACAAGCTTTCAGAGAAAAGATGGTTATAAAGCCAGTGAATGTAAAATTCCTCCTCCTACTTAACCAGTACAGATCACTACTAACTATTAGTAACTACACATCTGAGGGAACAGAGATGTGAGGTTCCTCAAGGATCAATTCTTGGACCCCTGCTGTTCAACCTCTACATGCTCCCATCAGCACAAATTATGAAAAAAAAAAAAAANAAAAAAAAAAAAAACAGTTTCCTACCATAACTACACAGATGACACCCATATATTAATCTATACAGCCATATCAACCAGTGGCTGCAGCCCCATACAGGCACTAAAGGAGGTGCATCAAGCAGATTAATGATTGGATTAGCAAACATTTCCTTCAATTAAAGAAAGACAAAAGTGGAATAATAGTTTATGGAACAAAGGAGGAAAGATTAAAAAAATAAAATAAAAGCCAGTGCTCATCTTGAATCTAATGGGTACGTTTACATGGACCATAAATAATCAGATTAGATGCCAAACTGATTAAAACTGTCTCATGTAACCACGCCAACCTGAATAAACTGAGCAAATCTGAATAAAATTGTAATTGGGTGGAACGCGGTGGTGTACACCTTTTAATAACCTGATCAAAGTCCATGTAAATGGATTGCTTGCATTGGATTGCTTTAGGGTAGCAGCTTTGTGTGCATGTGTATTATGTGAGTAATGACGTGACACTTCATGCAAGGCACGGTTTGAGAAAAATGGCGGTTGTAAAGCAGAACTGGTCGATGGCAGAGAGACATTCCTACTTAATGTTCTCAAGGAATTAAAAATAGTCAAAAAGTTGGACGGACACCAAAAGGTGCGGGATCACGTGTGCATGTCAGAGACGACCAACATCATCCAATGCATCCAGTGCAATGCATTCTGGGATTGATCCACCGATAACTTTGGATTGTATTCTTGGGACATGTATACTCTTACATCAAACTGATCACTTGATGACAAAATAGTCGCCATGTAAACATACCTACTGACAACCAAAAGCAGGTCAGACGTTGCTGTAGTCATGACTTAAATTTAAACAACACATCAGATCAAGAACAAAAATAATAAGTACCACCTTAAAAACATTGTTAAAATGAGGGGATTCATGCCAGGCAACTTAGAGAAGCTTATTCATGCTTTTATTTTCAGTAGGCTGGATATGGTGGTGTTTTTACAGACCTCCTAAATGAGCGATCAGACGGCTATGGAAGAAAAAAAATGTATCCCCCCATGTTAAGTATTGTTTTCTCATAATTATGAGATACTAAGTTGTAATTATGAGAAATTATCTCATAATTATGAGTTGTTAAGTCACAATTATGAGATGTTAAGTCATAATTATAACATAACATCTCATAATTATGAGATAGTTAGACTTAGCATCTCGTAATTATGACTTAGTATCTCATAATTATCAGGATGTTGTGGGGCTGTCATGGCTGGCACACCTGTGCAACATTGCATGGAGGTCTGGGTCAGTACCCTTGGAGTGGCAGACCGGGATGGTGGTCCCCATTTTTAAAAAGGGGGACTGGAGGGTGTGTTCCAACTATCGAGGGATCACACTTCTCAGCCTTCCCAGGAAAGCCTATGCAGGGGTGCTGGAAAGGAGAATTAGATCGATAGTCGAATCTCGGATCCAGGAGGAGCAAAGCGGGTTCCGTCCTGGTCGTGGAACTATGGACTAGCTTTTCACCCTCACACTTGATATTAGGGGCTTGGGAGTATGCCCGACCAGTCTACATGTGTTTTGTGGACCTGGAAAAGGCCTACGACCGTGTCCCCCGAGGTGTCCTGTGGGGGGCTGCTGCGGGAGTATGGGGTACCGAGTTCGTTGACACGGGCTATCCAGTCCCTGTACAACCAAAGCCAGAGCTGTATCTGCATCCTCAGCACTAAATCAGACCTGTTTTTGGTGGGTGTTGGACTCTGCCAGGGCTGCCCCTTGTCACCAACCCTGTTTGTGATTTTCATGGACAGGATTTCAAGGTGCAGGGATTGGAGGGTGTCCAGTTTGGTGACCTCAGAATAGCATCTCTGCTTTTTGCAGATGATGTGGTTCTGCTGGCTTCATCAGACTGTGACCTTCAACATGCACTGAGCAGGTTTGAGGCCAAGTGTGAAGCGACTGGGATGAGAATCAGCACCTCCAAGTCTGAGACCATGGTGCTCTGTAGGAAAAAGGTGGACTGTTCCCTCCAGGTTAGAGGGGAGTCACTACCCCAGATGGAGGAGTTTAAGTATCTCAGGGTCTTGTTCACAAGTGAGGGTAGGATGGAGTGTGAGATTGATAGACGGATTGGTGCACTGTCTGAGATCCTACGGATGCTGTACCAGACCGTCATGGTGAAGAGGGAGCTGAGCCAGAAGGCGAGGCTCTCAATTTACCAATCTACATTCCTATGCTTACCTATGGTCATGAGCTCTGGGTAGTGACCGAAAGGACAAGATCGCGGATACAAGCGGTGGAAATGAGGTTCCTCTGTAGGGTGTCTGGGCTCACTCTCAGGAACAGGGTGAGAAGCTCGGACATCCGGGAGGGACTCGGAGTAGAGCTGCTGCTCCTCCGCATCGAAAGGAGTCAGTTGAGGTGGTTCGGGCACCTAATAAGGATGGACCCTGGTCGACTCCCTAGGGAGGTCTTCCAGGCACATCCAACTGAGAAGAGGTCCCGGGGAAGACCCAGGACACGCTGGAGGGATTACATCTCCCGGCTGGCCTGGGAATGCCTCGGAGTCCCCCAGAAGGAGTTAGAGGGCCTGGCCGGGGACAGGGAAGAGAGGGCTGATCTGCTTAGTCTGCTGCCACCGCGACCCGGACCCAGATAAACGGAGGATAATGGATGAATGGATGGATCTCATAATTATGAGAAAACATTTAACAACAGGGGAAAAAAGGTGTTAGATTTTTTTTTCTTTTCAAGTGGCGGAAATGGGCTTCCATAGACAGCTTCAGCTCATCTGCTGCTACAGTTCTAATAAGACCATAAAAGAAAAGCAGAGAGCTCAGCTTCCTGCCTGGTTTAAAATGCTGCTGCTGGTTTACTAAGTGTTAAATGCTTCAGGGCCAAAATATATTTCAGAACTGTTTCTGTGTTATGAACTCCAGACCTAAAAGGAAGAGGTGAACAGAAGCATTTTCAGCCTTGATTTGAAAGAGCTCAGTGATGTGGCTGACCTCTGGCCTCTGACTTTCTGGAAGTTTGATCCAAATAACCGGAACATGCTGCTTCCCTGTGCTGCGTTCTGATGCAAGGACCAGAAAGCAGACCAGAGCCGGACCATCTTAAACCTGCCCTGCAGCACTTCTGTTAGCTATCAAACTGTCAGGTTTATTGGTTTAAATTTTGTTTTATTCATTCTATTTTATATTTTAATTTCTTTTTATCTTAATTTTGGCTAATTCTTTGAATTACTTTGTGTCTGAAAGCTGCTTTACAAATAAACTTGCCCCTCATCTTCCTTTGACCTTTAGAATGAGTCCAGTTGTAAATGTTTGGAGAAAACTTTGGCATTTCTTGCTGTAACATTATGAAGGACAAAGCTTCACAAACTAGTTCCAAAGAAGCTGAAAGCCTCATTAAAACTAAACCGACATTTCTCCATTTCAACTGCTTCATCAGAGAAAATGTTTTCCATGCACCACCTGCAGAAACAAGAAACAATAAAACAAGAAAGACCGACATGGTGGGAAAGTCCATGTTGCATAAAAATGCAAATTTTTAAGCAAATTTTGAATATGTGCGTAAGAAAGCCTGAACGGAAACACAGGAAATTAAAATTAACTCCAAACTTTGCACAAAAAATGTATGGACTTGGTAGAGGTGCATTAGCTGATGTTTTGCATACGTCAAAATGCGATGAAAGCTGATGGAAACAGTTTATTCACATTTAATGAGGATGCGACATGCACTGCCTGCCGAGCAGACACACACACAAACATGCACAGACACGCCACACACACACAAACACGCACAGACACGCCACACACACACACACACACACACACACACACACACACATCTCGGAAGACCTGGTAGCCATGGTAGCCATCATCATCATCTTCTTCTTTAGGCTGCTCCTGTTTGCTGACCAACAGCACCGGTGGCCGCCACTGGCAGTCCGGGCCTCTACTGATCCGACATGGAAATCTGACTTGTGATCCGCATATTTGCTTTGGCACAGGTTTTACACTGGATGCTACGGTGGCCCTGAAGGCCAAACATAACAACATTAAGAAAACACGACAACATTACAAAAACACATCAACATTAACAAAACGCAAACACAATATTAAGAAAACACAACAACATTACAAAAATGCTGATGTGTTTTTGTAATGTGTTTTTGTAATGTTTTTGCGTTTTCTTAATGTTTTTGTGTTTTATTAATGTCGATGTGTTTTCTTAATGTTGTCATGTTTTCTTAATGTTGTTGTATTTGGCACTTCAGGGCCACCATAGGATGCCCTTCCTGATGTAACTCTCCCCATTTATCCGGGCTTGGGACCGGCACTTGGGATGCACTGGCTTGAGCGTCCTCAGCGGCTGGGTTCCGTAGTCATTAACATGCGCCTGCAGAAAAATGGATTTTCACCCATTTCCATTTACAAAGTTCCAAAACCCGTTTGCTGCAGGAAGAACCGGGCTGTGCGCGCCATCACGCGTCCATACTTGGAAGCATGATGTGCTGTTTGTCTTTGCTCTGCCAGCTCAGGTGATTTGATGTACTGGCTCATTAGCTTTTCACACATAGTTAACGATTTCACAATGCGTAAACATTGTTTTACTCACACTGAAAGTTTCACCCACCACACGGTACCCGGCACATGTGGCAGCTTCTAGATCACCATGGCAACGTGCTCTCCGGTGTCTCTTGACTGCATTTAATAAGGCCGTAGTATGTTAATATGTATTCTTCCCGCACCAATGGTTTCGTTTGAACTCTCCATGGTCTTGTGTGTGTGTTTTTTGCTGTAGACATTTGCTAATGCAGAATTAAATCACCCTCCAAAATAATTTGCATAACCTAGCTGATAGAAACATACATCAGTTTGTTTTCTCCGTCGAATATTCAGAAATGTGCATTAAATATGTGAAACATCTGGATGAAAGCCACCTGCTGCTGCCTTAATGAGGACCTTCATCCATGTGACATAGAAAGGCCACGTTTTGAGTTGTGAGAGCTTTGCAGACTGAGCTTGGGCTGCATGTGTAGTGTTTGGTTGAATTTGTTGAATTAAGTTGAATTTGAAGTGTTTTAGATTCTGTAGGTCCACGTTGTGAGACATCATTTCTAGAGCTGCCTGAGAGGAAAGGGCTTATGCAGATAAGAAGCCTGGCTCACCGTACAAACAACACAGCACACACTGGCTTATGACTTCACTCACACACAAAACATAACTCACCATTCTGTTCAACAATTAACAGTAAAACACACTGAAATACTAAAGAAATAATATAAACATCATAACAGTGTGAAATATGTATAAGACTTGTGACATGACGTAAACAACTAACATCTGCTATGCTACAACATTCACATCTGCTCACAGTTCAAAGGTCAGAGTTGCAGGTTTAAAATAGATTGTAGTTGTGGGTTAAAGGACCATACCACCCATTTTACGTTTGAGCCTAATATATTCAATTTTCATACATGTTGCTGACAATCATTTCCCAAAGGATAAAACTGTATTTCAGCTTTCTTGATATTTTGCAAAATCTCTTAATCTTTCAAAATCAAATATTCAAGTGATACACCCACCTTAAAAATCCATGTTTCTCCTGCTAATAGTTACGCAGCCTTATGAAGTCATGGTCCTTTAAATTTTTCCATAAACACAGGTCTTCTTTTGGGACTATATTCCCCGGTGGAGGCATACATTCACTCCACGCTTTTTATTGAGCTTAAACACTAAAATTACATAACTTCTAAAAAAACCTGAATACACGTCTTGTTGGTGATGATGGATTACCTATCTCAAGAACGTTTCAATTAACAATTTACAAATTTACAAATTAATTAATTTACAATTTAACGTTTTAACAAGTATCAACAAGTTAATATTAAGATTTTAATAGCATACCAGAATGAACTGAAACCATTGGAGGTCTGGAAGGTAGGAAAAACATTTTTAATTACCTTTCCAGTAGTATGCTTTGGGAAATGATTGATAGTAACGTAACGTACGAAAATTGAATATATTAGGCTCAAACATGCAAAATGGCTGGTATGGTCCTTTAAGCCTTGTAGTCATAAATCTCTTTTGTACCTGTTACACATCTAAATGAAATAGACCTTTTAATCTGCTGTTTACTACTGGCATGGTGTTCAGCATCACAGACTCAGCGTTGTCACGGTGATTTTATTTGTCTTAGCTGATCTACAGTTTGTGTAGGCAGCTGTCACCGCCTGGAGTATAAGTGACCAAGTTAGAAATGTTGTTCTGTGACTTTTTTTTTTTTTTTTTTNTTTTTTTTTTTTTTTTTTTTCAGTCATCAGTGAATTTGACTGGTAAGTTAAAATTCTGACAAATAGGCACAGTTTTTACTCGAGTAACTAGAAGAGATTGTTAATACTCAAACTTAAGTAGGACTAACATGCTGTGAAAACTGTCAGCATCTGGACATGAAAGAGTTTCTCATTGACTTTTCTTATTAGTCTTTCTGATCCTTTCTGATCCTTCGGTTCACCAGTATATGCATATTACCGCCTCGAAGCATACGTGACCATCCTGATGGCTCCCTTGCCTACATACAGGCTGATTCTACAAGGCGGAGTTGTTATTTTAGCATCACAGTCGGTTAATTGAGTTTGAAATGATGGAACTCACCGGATCTAAAAGCCTGAAAGGTTGAACTGGAAACTAGAAGCATGATGGTTTGTTAGGTAAGCAAGTATAAATCAATAGAACTTGACAAAACTGAAAGTGTTTTTAGGCTGAGTCAGTCTGAAGCTAAGCTGCTGGTTTGTTGAATTGTTAAATCATGACTCAGCTAAGCTACAGCTAGGTTCAGCGCCAAAACAAAGCACTTCTTACTCACTGAGGTTTGTTTGGATTATGAACGTGTATGAGCACTAGTGAACAGCAGTCAGTTAGCAGCGCAGCCTGTTAATGTACACGTAGAGAGTACCTGTGCTTAATTACATAATTAATTAATAATATGAGCAGCCGTGTTGCCATGCTGTTGTTACCTTTCCTCATAGCAGTTAGACTTGATGAAAATGTTTTTAGTCTAAACAATTTAATCCAGCCACCTGGATGACTGAGATGAACCTTCAGACAGAATCTATATGCACAGTATGAAGTGTGTGTAGACTCCGATAAAGGCTCTGACGTCCAGGCTATTTATAGTAACTTTAATAATGCATCAACGTGGACGTGGTTCTCCTGTATCTACATAGAAGGAGAATATGACTCTGATGAAGCCAACAGTTGCTTCTGATAAACAATAAATGTGGTCACATGACCAACTACCCTTTTGTGCTTAAACTATTTTCTTCAACTAAACCAATGATTGCCAACAACATGGAATAAACAAAACAGGACTTCTTTAAATGGACATAAATCTGATTATTGTCACTATGATTTATTTTAGATCTTAAGTTTTTGTCTTCAAAGCAGTCATCTTATTATAATTACAGTTTCCCTGTCTGTCTGTCTGTCTGTATGTGGCATCAACATCTCTAGAACCCAACACTGTATTAAGTTGATATTCAGCAGGTTTGTTGCTCAGGACCCAAAGACATGCAGCGTCATGTGTGAAGATGTTTGGTTGAGCGTTTCTCAAATTACATTTCTGTGCCGGTAAAAAGTAGTCGGCGGTAGTCCAGGATACGATCCGGGCATGGCGGCGGAATATGCACCGGGAGCGGCAGTGCCATGGTCTCAGCCTGACCCAGTAAAGCAAACAAAACTAATGAGGATGTGCAGAAGTTGTTTGGGAAGTTGAAGCTGTGCAGGTAAAAAGTAGTTATGTTTCACTGTGTTGGAAACTCAACTTTATCTTGTACTGGAGCGAACAATAGCTAACAAAGCTAGCAGGAGATAATGCTATTTTTAGCAAAACAACATAGCTAGCGTTGCTAACCTATGATATAACACTAGATCTTCAATGTCCTTAAAATAACATTCAAAACCAGTTTTACAAGCGGAGTTGAGAAGTGTAATTTTACTGGTGGTGACTGTGGCTCAGCTGGAACCCTCAGCCTCTGCACTGCTGCATGACAGTCACGTTACGTCTGATCGCCTCTGTTTTAACATTTTCACGATGTCAGCAAGTGTGCCCTGGAACGTAAGAGGCAGTCAAATAGACAGAATATCAGAATATCAATGGTCGTCCCAA
>VXCM01008355.1:7431-56714 GCA_014773175.1 Lucifuga dentata
GCCTTCTCTGCTGGCCTAGAGATTGTCAGAATCATCAAATTATGTTTTTATAATTTAATATATATTTTAATTAATGCTATCTGTATTTTACAAAGTTCATTCCCATCAGTTTTGTTATTAACATCATTTCATCGCTACAGTACTCTCTCCCTCAGTTGCACTGCTTCCAGCGCAGCTTATATAAATTAGAGCTTTTATCCAATCAGATTTTTCACCTGTGCTGTCTCCGGGTAAAAAAAAATCTAGCCTGAGGCCTTCAGAATCTCGAGTGAATCACCTCTGCTATTCAAGCAAATCNGTAAAAAAAAATCTAGCCTGAGGCCTTCAGAATCTCGAGTGAATCACCTCTGCTATTCAAGCAAATCGGACAATGTTGTTGATTGTCATATACTTTAACCAATCATATTTCGAGTTTGCCAGGGTCGGCGTATTCTTTCACACATCAGGGCCTTCTAGCTGGCCTTGGCCTATGTCATCAGAGTACAGCATTATGCTAACAGCTAAACAGCCTGCCAGAAATTCATTAGAGGAAGAAGAGGGCTGGTTAGCTTAGCTAACTCAAGTAAACCTAGCTAGCACATAACGGAGCATTAATGTTTATTTAAAGTTTCTTTCTTGATGTTTAGATTTTTAGATGTGGTGTTTAGGTTTTTACTTAGTCCAGCTATTTTTTTAACGCACAATGGCTGAAGGAGGAGAAGAAATGGATTTACAATGCTTTTTGTCACATTTTGGAACTGAAATGCACTGATGTATTGTACAGCCACATCATTGAACTCTTTATAAAGAAAGAAAGGAGGATGGACTTTATCTTCAAATGATGAGCAGCTTTGGTAAATTTNTCTTTATAAAGAAAGAAAGGAGGATGGACTTTATCTTCAAATGATGAGCAGCTTTGGTAAATTTGATGGATTTTTATGTAGCTGGAATCTGTGGGGAAGCCTGTTTAATCTGATTGTGTTATTTGTGTTTTATGGCATTTTGCTTACTTGCTGGTCGTATGAGTAAATATGATGGTTGTTGTGAGTTTGTTCTTATTTCTCTGGTAATGACACTGATTTGGGCCATGCGATGTCTATTTGTGATGCAGCATCCTGTCATAATGCATAATAATGCTACATCCTATTCATGTCTCTGCAGTTAGTGTGTTGTAACTGTCATAGGTGTTGATCCTCATGTTAAATCACTTTATTCCACTCGATAAAGGTTCTGTCACCGTGAATCTGGGTTGGTTACATCAAATAATGCAGCCTATAGCCCTAGTGTCATGCTGAGGTTATTAGAAGGTGGTTTAATTGCGGGAGGATAGCTCTGAAGGCATAAGTGTAAAACACACAGTCCACCACTGGAAATGAGAATATGACTAGTTTATTGTTTCCAAATAATGATTATGAATTATGAATTAATTTGTCGTGAATGTATTGATGTTTGAGTATTTGAAGTTATTTGTTTAAATAACAATGTTCCTTTATTAATTTGAGTACCATTTTCTGTTTCCATATCCACTCAGATTTACCTTGAAAGAACTGTAAAAAATAAATGCCTACCTCAATGGCTCACTGGAATCCTGTCTCTGTCATCTGTTGCCATCTGACCGTGACTGACCTGCTCACCTTCATTCACTCTCATTAATCCTACCAAGCACCCTAAATAAATTTGGAGCTCCACTAACACAACCCTTTGTTGACAGCCCCTATGTTGGCATAGGGGCTGTCCTATCTCAGTGTTCATTGGCCGATAATAAGCTTCATCCCTATGCGATTATTAGTCTGTGAATTGATGATTCAGGTCACAGCCGTAATTGAACCACATACATCTGGTTCATTCTGGTCTGTGGTATAAATGAATGAGATTCAATATATTTGTATTCTTTTTCTTTCACAGCATCCCATCTTTGAGATTAATCAATATATTCTAACCACAACCATAAAACTAATGTCTGTTTGGCTCAGGCAATCTAGTTTGTGTGGGCACAGCTGAGAGAGCTAGAGACTCAGAGGGCAGAGCCGAGAGTTGAGAGCAGAAAGCCGCGTGAGCCGAGAATTCACTGAGCCACTGATGAGATTTCAGCTCAGTTTGTCTCTCAGAATACTTGAAAATAAAAGGAAGCGACCCCACAACCTATTATAATGACTAGTGCAGTGTCTGTTCAAAATGTGCCTGTTTGGAACGGGCCAGACTTTACAGTGTGCGCAGCAGCCTGCCGTAATTTTTTTCCTTGTGAGCTAGCTTTGTTTGCAGTGCCCATGGACCGGAGCATATGCTGCCACACCTGGAGCATATCCTGCCACACAGACTACTTTTTACACACAGCACAGCTCAATTTGAGAACTGCTCATCCAAACAACTCCACACATGACACTGCACTCTTTGGGTCCTCCTGAGCAATAAACCTGCCGAATATCAACTTCATACATGCTGGATTCTCGAGGTATTGATGCTACAGACAGAAGACAGACTTTATAGTTATATTACACAACTATATACAACTGTGTTTGGAACTGTTGCTAGCATATTAAAACGATTTAAACAATTATCGCCCGATCTCCAAATTGCCCTGTCTTGCTAAAATCCTGGAATCTTTAGTCAATGATCAGCTTAAATCATTTCNCTCCAAATTGCCCTGTCTTGCTAAAATCCTGGAATCTTTAGTCAATGATCAGCTTAAATCATTTCTTACAGAACACTCTGTGTTGAGTCCCCATCAGTCTGGTTTTAGGTCAAAGCATAGTACCATCACTGCTGCTACAGTAGTTATAAATGACATCATATCATCTGTAGACAAAGGCAAACACAGCGCTGCCCTGTTTATTGACCTCTCTAAAGCATTCAACACTGTTGATCACTCCTCACTTCTTAGTAAATTACATAGCATCAGTTTTGATTCAAATGCCTACAGATAGTTTCAGGACTACCTCTCAAATAGAAAGCAATCTGTTTTCATGGGGAATGTTTGCTCCAATTTCTTGTCAATTACAAAGGGTGTTCCATAAGGTTCAATACTGGGTCCTATACTGTTTTCTATTTATATCAATAATATTACCTCCTGTTTAACTGAATGTAAATTTCATCTTTATGCAGATGATATTATCTTGTATTGCTTTGCTGATTCTACACAATTAGCTGCTGAAAAACTGCAACATTCCTTTAACATCATACAAGATGCATTGTTTAACCTTAAACTAGTCTTGAATGTAAATAAGACCAAATTCATGATATTTTCGAGAGCAAAAGGTACTGAGCACAATAATATACACATCTCTACTGTGAGTGGTTCCTCTATTGAGAGGGTTTTTGAATACAAATACTTAGGCATTCTGGTGGATGAGAAATTTACCTTTACAACTCACATTGAATGTCTTGTCAGTAAATTACGGCAGAAAATTGGCCTCCTCTACAGAAATAGAACTACCCTTCCAATGCTGAGTAGGAAAAGGATTATTGAGTGCATTTCTGTCACTTCTAGATTATGGAGATGTAATTTATAGACATGCTTCTGCTACCATTCTCAGATCTCTGGACTCAGTTTATCATTCTGCTCTTAGATTTATCACAGGTGATAGGTATGGTACTCATCATTGTATTTTATATCAAAAGGTTGGTTGGCCCTCTCTCACAGTAAGACATAAACAACATTGGTACCTATTTTATTACAAAGCCATTTTTGAAAGTTTACCATCTTATATATCATCACTGTTATATTGGTCTTCTGGTTTTTATCCTACAAGTTCTAGCAATTGGCTCACACTTCAGGTCCCTCGCATTCATACTGATTTGGGTAAAACTGCTTTTAGTTATGCTGCAGTCTCATGGAATAAATTGCCACACTGTCTCAAACTCAAAACTCTCATATCTGTTGGTCAGTTTAAATCAGTTGTAGCAGAACATCTGTCAGTAGTATGTGATTGGTTTAACTGATTTGATTTTTTTGTTTGTTTTTTACTGTTTCTGTACTCTCAATGTCATTGTAAATGAAGGCATGCCCTCAATGGCTCTTGAGAAATAAAGGTTGAAATGAAATATTCAAGCATCAGTGTGTGAAATGTCATTTAGGCTACTAAATATGCTTAGCGCTAAGCTAATAGCCTAGCCTGGGTTGTTGTTGTGTTTTGTGTGTGTGTGTGTGTGTGTGTGTGTGTGTGTGTGTGTGTGTGTCCCACCATGTATCTATAAGGAGCACTGATTTAATGAAGAGTCAATTGATAGACATTTACAGTCAGCGTTTTTGGACATTGTGTATCAAATGTATGAAAACTCAGGTCAACTGGATTCAGGTTTTTCATTCTGAAATGTTTCACCATCCATCCAAATGGCTTCGTCAGTCAGATCTGACTGATATGTATTTTGTAACAAAACACTGCTGGTTAAGCATAAAAACACTATACTATAAACTTTATAGTATAGTAGTCCAACTCGCGACAATGGCCAAGTGTGGGACATCATTGATGTCCATGCTTTCATCCACAGCCATGCTAAACACAGGAGCATTTTTGAGAGCAGAAGTTTGCTGTTGAGACACATTTTCTGCCATTTCAGTAAGACGCCTTTCCACAGTTCTTGCTGAAAGGGGCACCTCTTTGATTCTGGACGTCATCGTGTCTTTATTTGGCAGTCCCTCAAATAAAACTTCGGCAGTCGATAAAAAAGCCTCCTTTATGTATTCTCCGTCAGTGAAAGTTTTTCCATGTTTCGCAACGCAGTGAGACATTTTACATCTTCCCTCGGTTGCCTGGTTTTTAACAGTACAAAATGTTTTGAATGTGCAGCTGTTTAGCATACTTTGCTAATGCTGTTTTTACTGACTCCACTTTATCTGCCTCATCTCTGAAGTTTTTTTCATGTTTAGTCTCAAAATGACGCCACACACTTGATGTCCTACATACCACACTTTCACAGCAAAGGGTGCACATCACCCGATCTCCTCTTGCAATAAATCCATGCTCCTTTATCTGTAGATTGGAAGGCACGACTTGAATTTGGTTTACTGGCCGTAGTAATGCTGCTGAATGCTACGCTACCTAGCCGACATACCCGACTGAACTTCCAAGTGCAGAGGCTGTTTTCGCAGTGACGCGCTGAATCAGGGATGCACTTGCGAGCTGCATTTGTGCACTTGTAATTTCATGATTTAAATTTAGTATTAAAAGTTATTTGTTAAAATTTCTATGTAAGAACATTTATAGTATGCTATATTTCTTGTGAAGTGTTAAATAAAATACAATAAAATAATTTTATTGTATTTTTTTTCTCCTCTGCTTCATTGTAACTCTCTTCTGCAAGCCAACATAAATAGCATCACGCGCCAGCTGTGGCACCCGTGTTGTGGGTTGCCGACCCCTGTTATAACGACACATAATATGTAAAAGCAGAAAATCCCACTGAAAACACATTGTGGTTATATGTTCTTATTTCAAAGACTGTTGTGTTTGTGATGGAGGAGTGTTGGCATCTGGTATTCTACACAACAGCACACAGCGTAAGCTCCGTTATCGTTTAAGTGTTGTGTTCACTACAAAAAAACTTTCTTACCTTGCTGCACCTGACTTTCTACATTAAACACAACACACACATAATGTGTTTCTTACAAAAGAAAAAAAAATAAAACCATTACACTGTACTTAATGTGAACAAATGACGCTGATGACAACATCAGTTGAAAACTGTTAATATCTCATATGTGGTAGCAGCACATATGAGACAAATGACAAATGACAATTTTATCAGCACAAATGTAGCACTAACAAATGAAACTGGTTTGGTTAGAATCAGACAAAGTGGCTGAGCTGCTTGACCTCTGGATAACCTTTGTTATAATTGTTAATATCCCAAAAATGGAGGCAGCACAAATAATATTTTTTTTCAACATAAACGTAGCACAACCAAATGGCACTATTTTTTCATTATTTCAAGAATGTGGCTGAGCCAACTTCACTCACATTCACAGCACACAAATACACACACTCAAATGACCCACAGTCACAGCAGTTACAAAGAGGCAGTAAGCAAACATAAAGAGATTAAAAAAGCAAGGAAAACCTTCCAAAGTAAAGCAAAACAGAGTTTCATTGGCAATTCTACAAAGGTCAGTATCTACGTGGGACAATGGAGAAGTCTGTTTTATTATTTTATTATTATATTTGATTTATTGAAAACAGTGACTATAACAATTTATTCTCTAATCTGGGCACTGGTCATACTGTGTGATTGGTATGGCTAGGAATTGTCACTGAATATTTTCAAAGTGACAATCAGATTAAAACACTTTCTAAAACAAGGGTAAAACAAGGCATAAATAATTGGGTTTAGGGTTGAATTGAAGTAACCTAACCAATAGAAAATTTCAAAAAGCTCCACAGGTGAGGTAAAACCAGTGTGGGCATCGATAATTGAAATGATAAAAAAAGGCAACCAGCAAAAGATGAATGCACTGATCACAATACTCAGAGTCTTTGCTGCCTTGTGCTCTGACTGTTTAACCAGCCCGCCTTTTCCACTGTCATTTGAATTCGCACAGTGGCTGATATCTTTAATCTTTCTTACATGCTCTTTAGCCACTAAAAATATTTTAGTATACAGGCAAACCATGACAGTGCATGGAAAGAAAAAGCAGATAATACTGTCCAGGACTCCCCAGAGGGAGTTNATGAATCCAGTTGAAATAAATCACAAACCAACAAAACATTCATATTTTTCTTCAATAAAATGTAAAAAATAATACATGAATATAATAGCATAGGCCTTCTATGTGGCTTTGTGCTGCTCTCTTGCAAATATTGTTCCTCCTTCCTTCCTACATCAACAAGATATGAAAATTTGACCTCTGAACAGTAAACAGGACACAGCACGAGCTGTGCATCATCCAACCAACACACACACAAGTCACACACATTTTGTCTTCATGGTATTTCACCTCAATAGATGCATTTTTGCAGTGCACAACCTCAGACTGACACCAATGTAGACATCCAATAAGTGATAAGAAATAATAATATAAATAAGCATCAGTTAGTAATGTCTGAGTCAGATAACTTTAGGAGAGGTTCATGCTGTGTTATTGGGGAAATGTTTTTTAAATTATTTGTAGATGATTTGTCACACATCAACAGTATTTGTAATTTGATTTATTGTAAATAAAACAACAAACCAATCAACAATAAAATGTTCAACTTTGTGATATTAGACTGATTATTTGATATCTAATACATCATTTATTAAAGATTCAAGATGTCTTTATTGTCATTGTACCAATACAATGACAATATGTTAGCAGCAATGAGTGTATAATGCAAAAAAAGGATAATCAAAGATACACGGAGAATATAAATAAAAGGTGCTTTAAAAGTTGTGATTTAAAGATAAATGTACAAAAATTGGAGGGTATTGAAAGTAAAACAACATAAACTTGGCTTTATTTTTTATTTTTATGTTGGCAACATGTGTGGTCTTTACAGTGTTATTTGGTAAGATATTCATGCCTTTCTGCCTCCTCCAGGTGTTCTAGCAGTAAGTACAGTCGTGGCTGAAAATATTGGCACCCTTGCATTTTTTTCAAACACACAATTTCTTCCAGAAAATTGTGAAATTAAAACATCTTTTGGTATCCACATATGTATTTCTTTGGTTTGCAGAGGAACAAAACAAAAAAGCTGAAAAAAAAAAAAATACTGAATCCTAATTTATTTCACACAGAAATGTAAGAATGGCCTGGACAATATTATTGGCACCTTTTTAGAAGTTGTAATAAAGAATTGGATTTCAAGCAGGTGATTCAACTTGAACTCACCTGTGGTGAATCACAGGTATCTGCAGTCTAATAGTCACTCATTCAACCAGTTTAAATGGAGCAAAGTACTCATTCTGNTCACAGGTATCTGCAGTCTAATAGTCACTCATTCAACCAGTTTAAATGGAGCAAAGTACTCATTCTGCTGTTTTGTGTCACTGCATGTACGACACTGAGCAAGAAGGAAAGAAAACAGAGAATTATCTGAGGAGGTCAGACAAGAAGATTGTAGCCAAGCATGGACAATCTCAAGGCTACAAGTCCATCTCCAAAAACCTTGATGTTCCTGTGTCCACCATGTGCAATGCTATCAAGAAGTTTAAGGCCCATGGTACTCTAGCCAACTTCCATGGAAGAGGGCGTGAGAGAAAAGTTGACCACAGATTGCAGAGAAGGATTGTTCGAATGGTGAAGACGGAACCTCAGACAACTGCAAAATAGATTCAAGTTGACCTTCAGACACAGGGTACAACCATTTCAACTCACACCATCCTTCACCAACTCAATNGATTCAAGTTGACCTTCAGACACAGGGTACAACCATTTCAACTCACACCATCCTTCACCAACTCAATTAAAGGGGGTTCTATGGAAGGAGACCCACAAGAAAGCCTGGCTGAAGAACAGCCAACATAGAGTCAAACATGGAGGAGGTTCACTGATGTTTTGGGGTTGCTTTGCTGCCTCTGGTACTGGGTGCCTTGAATCTGTGCATGGCATCATGAAATCAGGAGATTACCAAGGTATGTTGGAGCGCAATGTTCCACCAGTGTCACAAAGCTGCATCTCCGTCAAAGGTCATGGGTTCTCCAGGGGGACAATGACCCAAAACACATCACAAAGCACCCAGGAATGGTTCAAAAGAAACATTGGACTGTTCTAAATTGGCAGCAATGAGTCCAGATCTAAATCCTACTGAACACCTGTGGAGAGATCTGAAAACAGCAGCTGGAAGAAGGTACCTGTCAAATCTGAGAGAACTGGAGCAGTTATCAAAAGAAGAGTGTGCCAAACTGCCAGTAGAGAGGTGTAGGAATCTTACTGAAGTCTATAGGAAGAACAGCAGTTATTTTCTCCAAAGGCTGTGCTACCAAATATTAAATCTAGGGTGTCAATAATTTGTCAAGACCATTTCTGTTTATTTTATGATTTAAAAGGATATGTTCAGTTCTGAATCAAAAACAAAATTTCACTATACTATTAACAGTGAAATAAAGAATTGTTGAGACCAAATACTTTTGTCAATTTCAACTTCATTAAAGATAATTGTGAGTTGTTTTTTTTTTTTTTTTTTTTAAATGTGCAAGTGTGCCAGTATTTTCTGCCTTGACTGTATTCAACATTGATGAATGATGAAATGGCCTGATCACAGCTTTTACTCTTTGTCCGACACTGATCTCCCACACATTTGTATGCGATAATGATTTTCTAAAAGCACTTTGTCCAGTTATTCAAATAAAATGTCTAATTCCATTAAACATTGCGTCTGCACAACTAGAGTTGTGCAGACGCAATGTTGTCCCTGGTCCTTTGACCCTGGTCATCTCACTCCATGGAGAAACTGAAATTTTTGAGTTTTACATATCTTTATTCCTACACTGCATCTTTCCTCAAGTAAAGTAATATTCTTAGCTAAGCCTTTAAGTGAAACAACTGTATTATATTGTACCTGTAATGGACAAGCCTACTTGGCTATAAACAAAAACATGCATCTGTGATTTATTTTAATAAATAATTGACAAACTAAAATCAAGACCCAACCACTGAGTTTTTTTTTTTTTTTTTTTTTTTTTTTTTTTTGATGTAGCCAGGCTAAAAACCACCTACATCAAATCAACCACTATCCCTGCACTCTGGTGAATGTTTAGGTAAGTAAATCATGAAATAATAAGCCAGATTACCTTTCCTCACAAGACAATATTCTCGTTTAACCACTTAAGCCCAACAGAGCACTGAGGACAAACAAGAGAAATTTCTCTTTGTCACTTTTCTCCATATCATATAGTCAGTACAAAACTCCTGTACACAGTGACAACCTGTAGTGATTCCAACGCTAAAAACGTGACTCTCCGGTATTCGCTGTTAATGACCGGTTTCACAGGCCGACGGCAATCCGTTTATCAACTGGTACACAAACGGTAGTTAGTATTTCTTCTCCGAAGAACAGGGCTGAGATGATGACAGAGATAATTAAAAGACTCCCGTGACACTCTAAAGTTTTTCATAAACTGCTCAGAATCAAAGCCGGTAACAATAACATCCCACCACAGCTGTGCCCACGGATGTGTCCACACAACAGGCGTCTGCCTTCTCATAATATTTAGCAGTGCCTGAAAAGTTGAAATTACAAATAATTAATTAATAAATTACCTTCAGTTTACTTTTCAAACACTATTATTTGTTTTAGGTGATACATCAACTTTATTTGCTAACTTAAACAGGAATTTCCTCTGATTAAATATCTCTGAGAATAAACATTTTACATACCATTCGTCTTGCACATAACTGTTGTCTACATCTGCGTAAGATCCATAGTTGGCTCATGTAACTCCATTGAACTGAAATAAATATTTGCAGCAAGATAATAAAAGCTTGCAGGTAAATAATAAGATCTGCCATCTTGCTTGTTTTTCCACTGACCTACATTCACATTGTAAAAAAATCCTCCACTTCCAGTGATGACGTGTGACACAACATAACAGTTGCGTCAAAATTCCAAATTGGTGGGAATGCGGGCCCAACATATTTGGTTCACCGATGGAACCCTGGTTCCAAACGAAACCAGTTCAAGAACCAGAACTTTTCTGATGCAAAAGCACTGACAGTGGGTTTGAGGCTCTTATGTACACACTAGTGGTTCATTTATGTCAGTGCGACAAACAGTCAACTTTTGGGAGACCTTTTTGGGAGACTTGCATTAATAGTGTACCTCCAGGGGTTGCGGGAGGCTGGCTGGGGTATGGTGAGGAGTCTTGTGCTGATTACAGGTGGAACAGGTTGCTGTTGCTGTGAACAGGTTGCTGTTGCTGTGAACTCTTTGGTGTCTGCCCCCATGGAGGGCCACCAGAAATTCCTCGGAGGAAGGCGCAGGAGGTTCCTGGATAGCAGGTTAGACAAGATGAGTGACCCCACTGGCGAATGGAGAGGATCTGGAATAAAGAGCATATTAGGAGGGCATTCACATGATACAGAAAAAGATTAATCCACCCACTCCAGCTAATGCATTCACTCCTCCATCAGTGGAGCTTGTTATTTTTCACTGACCTCTGGGACAGAATGGCTCCAACTCCCATGTCTGATGTATCAACCTCCACCACAAACTGATGACTGGGGTTGGGCTGCACTTATTTAAGTTCTGCAAAGGCTTGCTCAGGAGCCCACCCAAATGGAATGGAGCTGGAGGCAAGTGCAGTAAAGAATGCAACCAAAGAACTGTAGTTTTGGATAAATCACTGGTAGAAATTGGAAAAACCCAGGAATCTTTGCAGCAGCCTGTGGGACAAGCAAGTGGGCCAATCCGCTACTGCCTGAACCTTGGATGGCTCCATTTGGATAATGCTGGCATAACAAGAAAGGAGAAAGGAGATGGAAGACACATGGAAACTCACACTTCTCTGCCTTGACAAAAAAAGTTGATACTCCAGAAGCCTCTGGAGAACCCTCCAGATGTGCTGTAATTGTTCTTTGAGAGAAATTGGGTGCATTAAATGCAGTTTTTCATTCCCCACCCTTCCTGGTTCTGACCAAATGATTAGCATTGTGAAGGTCTAGCTTAGCAGAACCTGTGGCTCAGATCAAAAGCAGAAGATAAGAGAGGTAAACGGTACCTGTTTTGAACTGTGATCTCGTTGAGGCCACAGTAGTTGATGCAGGGTCTGAGAGTCTTATCTTTTTTCTCAACAAAAAAAGAATCCAGCACCAGCAGGAGATGATGAAGGCCGGATGACTCCAGCAGTGAGGAAGTTATAGATGGATTTTCCCATGGCCTTTGTTTCAGGAGATGAGACAATATAGCTAAACCCTAGGGGGTGCTGTTCCTGGGAGGAGGTCGCAGTCGTAGGGTTAGTGCAGAGGGAGAGAAGTGGCTCTGGCCTTCATTAAAATCTATTTAAGAGATCCAGGTAATCGGGGTTGACTCTAGACAGATCTGCAACCTCAGCGGAGGGTTAGCCACAACAGTTCAAAGGCAACCAGCAAAAGATGAACGCACAAATGACAATACTCAGAGTCTTTGCCGCCTTATGCTCTGACTGTTTAATCAGCCCACCTCTTCCCCTGCCATTTGAATTCACACAGTGGCTGACATCTTTAATCTTTCTTGCATGCTCTTTAGCCATGAAAAATATTTTAGTGTACATGCAAACCATGACAGTACAAGGAAAGAAAAAGCAGATAATACTGTTTAGGACTGACCAAAAAGAATTAAACAGAAAATTATAACTGCCAATGTCACTGGGGTACGCGTGGAGTGTGACTTCAAATAATTCCAGACAATTTCTACTGGGGAGTTTGTGCTGACCCAAAACAGCATGCAGACAGCAACTGAAGTTACAGCAACACAATTCATTATAAACTAAAATACAATTTTAAAAAAAGCAGATTTAAAACATAAATTCAAAAGTCCAGCGTCCAATCTGAGGCAGGCCTATTCTGGCTTGGCTGCAATGCGCAGGTGTTCTCCAGCCTCCTCTCAACCTCATGGCGTGTCCAGCTGATGAATGCAGAGGGCGAGAACTAATCAACAGTTTTATCCTCCTCAGCTTCCTACCACATCAAAAGTTCAGATAGTATTGGTGAAAAGTCCAAGCTTTATTACCGAATAGAAGCGAGCCAAAAATAATACGTCTGTTGAATACCTTATAACCAAAATATAACGTCCGTGCAAGTAACCCAAATACCAAACAAAGAGCAAAAAAAGGAAATACACAACACACAAAAAAAGCTCTTTCCTATGAGTCTACAGCTTTACAGTTTCTCTGTTGCCTTTTGTAGATGACATAGAAAGCCACACTTCCTCCTCACATTCAACAATTCAAACTGAATTCAAAAGCGGGACTTAACTGAAGGAGGGGTGAAGCGTGCATTCACCCCTCCGCTTTCCCACGAAGCATCCCCCTCTTTCCTGCAGCAGCGTGGCAGAAGTACCGGCGCATTCCGTCTCTTCCCCTCTGCCTCATTCGCAGCTCCGGCGGGATGTCAGCAGTCCTCCCGGCCCATACACTCGTCCTCTAACCGGCCATAGGCTGGTGTCTTCCTGACATTGCGTTCCATGTACGTCCAGTCACTCACGTCTCCGTAATGGCGTCTGTGAGCTCCGCTGCTCTCCAGCCGGCACACCGCACACCTGTGCTGCATCTGCTGATTACGTTCCCCCCACCCAGCTGCTCGCCGACAGATGGAAAAGAACACCCCTATAAAGCCCAGTGCACCAATCACAACAGCCTCCCCAAGTGTCTTTCCAGGTCATCTAAAAACCCGCAAAAACCCAGTGAGTCCCCACACAAAAGGAGTGCCACCATCAGGATCGGACACCATATACATCCCTTCACATGCACATGTGCACACACGCAGTCTCCGTGACACCAACACAATATATTGATTCCAGATAATCCTCTAACCCTGCTACAAGAGCATCTGAGTACATTAGTGAATAAGTATAGATAGCAGCCAGTGCCCAGCTGACAAATATCATAACCCATGCCACAGACACTGTGAGTTTTGCGGCATAAAGCAAAGGATTACATATGGCTTGATATCAATCTACAGCAATGGAAATTAAGTGAAAGACAGAAAGAGCAGTGAGAAAAAAGTCCAAACTGGAATGAATCAAACAAAAGCTATCACCAAAGAACCAGCAACCATCAACTGTGCGAATGGAGCAAAAGGGCATCACAACAGCACCTTCCCTATTGCACTATGTGGACTAATGTCTGTTTAGCAGATGAATGGATTTAGGAATAAAACTTGATCTGGTTCTGACGGTGGAGAATTTGGGCATACNTTAGCAGATGAATGGATTTAGGAATAAAACTTGATCTGGTTCTGACGGTGGAGAATTTGGGCATACAGAAATGCCAGCCAGATGGCAACAGGTCATAACACTTGTACAATACATGGGAAGCATCTCTTATAATGAGCCGAGCTTTACTAATGGCCCTTTAGGCTTTTCTGTTTCTGCCCCACCACCTTTCCACAAACTTTTACCACTCTGTCGAGAATGCCACAACTTTTTACAGAAGAACCAACAAAAAAAACCAAAAGTTAGAACAGATTCAATAAAACATCTGTAAAATGCACTCAAAATGGTCCTATTGACGCCCAATGAAAGGAGTTTTTTTAGGCAGTAGAGTCTTGATTGACATTTTTTATGAATTGCCTCTGTATTGGCACTGAATGCCAACTTATTATCAATAATGGTGCCAAGATACTTGTATTGGTGCACACGCTCTACCATATTTCCATCAATAGTCACATTAAAACCAGATGTGGGTTTCTCCGAAAATCAATAAGCATTTCCTTGGTCTTTCTAATGTTCATTTTCAGGTAGCTATCTTTACACCAGGTGGAAAATTTCTCAATTGTCTGCTGATAGACAGAATTACAGTTAGAAAGATCTAGGAGAACAGTTCATCTGAGTTCCTAATGATTGGGACATCACTGGAACTTGTACAGTCATTAGTATAAAGAGTGAATAGAACAGGGGACAAAACTGTATCCTGAGGTGAGCCCGTTGATGTGCTGTGAACATCTGAAAAAAAAAAAAAAAAANAAAAAAAAAAAAAAAACACTCAAAACAGACAGACTGTACTCTGTTCAATAAAAAAACTGATAATCCACAAAATAATTTTGGATTAACCTGCATGCTTAACAGCTTTCTGGCCATAAGATGAGGCTGGATGGTATTAAAAGCCGAAGAAAAATCTACAAACAAAATACAAACAAAAGACCCTGATCTCTCTAAATGATTAAAAGTAGAACTAACAAACAATTTCAGTCAAGGAGGGCTAAACACCTGAACAACAAACAAAGACAAACAAAAACACATAGACAAGTAGTGACAGTAATAAACAGTCTGGTGGTTTAATTTGTGAAGTTCCATGCACCAAATCCAGATCACCAGAGTCCTGATCCCCTGAGAACACCCAGCACTAAGTAGTGTTGACAGCCTTAAACACTGGACCCAGCAACCTCAGAGACCCAGATCACTACTGAAGATCAGGTTGCAATTGTAGCCGGTGTGTCAGGCCAGGAACCTAAATACAGAACCTTACCATAGCACAGGGACCTCTCCAAGCCCGACAGAAGCCACACAGCCGGGCGGCACACCCCAGAAGGAAAGATACCCAGGACAACGGACGAGCCCAGGAGGGACACCCATGCACACCATCGGAGCAGACCACTGGAAGAGTAGTCCAGGCACACACCCCGAGGCACACCCCAGACCCCCCACCACATGGGCCACAACACCAAGTAGAATGCCAGCGGTGGGGCCTGAGGGGCCAAGGGCCGACACACCCATGCCCCGCACATGAGCAGGGCCCATGAAGCCGGCAAGGGGGAGACCCAATAATGCGCACACCATAAAGTCTGGAACAAGCCAGACTTTATGGTGTGCGCTGCAGCCTGCCATAAGTGGCCGTGGAGCGGAGCGTATGCTGCCGCGCCCGGAACAGCGCATATCCTGCCATGTGGACTACTTTTTACCTACACAGCTGAATTCAAGAACTGCTCATCCTAACAACTTCCACATGACATTACACGTCCTTGGGTCCTGAGCATTATACCTGCTGAATTTCAACTTCATACAGTGCCGAGTTCTCCAGATATTGGTGCCACAGATAGATAGACAGAGATTTCTGGCTTTATAAATTGATGCACTCTCAAACTCACATCATCAGTTTAATTTCACTTAATTATTTCCTGATTCTTGAAAACATGGACTGATGATTATCTGTTTTTGCACTGCTGCAGCGAAAAGCGGGATGGTTCTCTACCTGCAGCAGGTTTCTGTTCCACACAGGTGTGTTCACATCAAGTGAACATATTCAGGTCCGCAAAACTTCATGATGAACTAAATTAATTTGAATACAATCGAACCAGTGCAAGGCAGAGCTAGGGAGAGAGAGTGACAGAGATGAAGAGTTTCTGAACTAGAGTTTCTCTCTCTCTCTGTCTTTGTCTCTCTCTCTCTCTCTCTCTCTCCGTCTCTCTCTCATCCGCAACTGGCTTGGTATGCAAATGAGCTTTTACAGGAAAGTTGATCGCACATTTTCAACATAAGAGCATGTATTGTGTGCCTTGTACCGCTTATGTACAGCCCTAATTATAGCGTACTTGTAATATACCAGCCTACTGGCTGTACAAAACATGTACATACCTGTCAATTTAATTTAATAGATCACTGATGCAATGAAAGCCGGACATACTACATATTTTCGGTCATCCCCCCCCCCCCCCNCCCCCAGCTTAACACAACAGTCTAATATCCAGTCTGTCTTTCAGCTGGCCACACCCAAATTAGCCAAACCACTGGCCACCTCATCAGCTGTTTCTCATCAGCCAGTCTCTGCTGTAGCAGGCAGTTCTGGCTGCTGTCCCTGAGCCTTTCAGAAGGCCTTCATCCCCACAGGCCTCCGACCATGCAGCTCATTAGCTTGCCACAGTCCCAGTGGTCTGCCTGTAGCCATACCTGGACCCCTACTCTCAGGCAGTCTGTCAGAGAGGTGATTCATTAATTTAGCTCTGTTGTTGTTTTACTGGACTGCTTCATATTGTAACATTTTTCTAATATTTTGGCTCCTCCGTATAAGTGACTGACATGCACAACATTATGGAGGTCAAAATTATATATATATATATCCATAAATAAAAGTGCACATAAATAAATGTGTAAATAAAAGTGCAAATGAATAATTAAATTTGTAAATAAATGAATAAATTATACATAAATAAATGTAAAAATAAATGAATATATAAATATATTGTTTTTTATGTATTTATGTCTACATTTAATTATTTTTGTTTTTACATATTTCAACACTAATTTATGGATTTCTACATTTCTGATTTTATTTATTTCTACATTTCCACATTTACTTATTTCTGGATTTCTTCATCTGTATGCTAATGAGGTGGCCAGGTCATAACCTCACCACTCTCACCTTATTAGTCAGATGGAACCCTGGTGATCTTTACTTTGGCCTTGCTTGAATGCAAAAAAAAAAAAAAAAAAAANAAAAAAAAAAAAAAAAAAAGAACTGCTAACCTGAATTTTTGGCTTGCAGCAAACCGTCATAAAATGGCAAACGCTTATGTAGGCTACTTGTCACAGCAAGTTTGGGATTTATAAAAAACAAACTTGACGGAAGAATTTGCGCACCTGTAGGAAACTCTGTACTGTGCAGACACACACTTTGGAGACTGGGGTGTTTGGCGACAGATGGAGAAGCAGAGAAATGGAGCAGATGTCTCCATTTAAACCCTCGATCAGAGCACAGAGCAGCACAGAGCTGCTGAATGTGATGCGTTTACAAGAATAAAACATCTAAAAAGAATTTAGCAGATTCACCTGCAAGCCAACATCACATCCTTTATGCAGTGCTGCACCTCTGGCATCCACGTCTGACAAACTTTTAATTCAGTCACAGTGTAAATTTAAATTTCAAATGATCTACTGTTTGTTAAACTGGCTCATTTCCAGGTGCAGCATGTTGTGATTGTTGTTGCTGCTGAGGCAACACATCTAACATTTTCCTGATTTCACAAGTTTTAAGCTGGTCAGCCACTTCCCTCATTGTGTGACTGCAGGAAAGAGTCCATCAGAATCATAGACTCCATAATCTGTTGCTTCTGCCTGGGTTGTCCAATTTACCAACCTGGCTTTTAGAGTGAGGTTATGACCCACTCACCTCATTAGCGTACAGATGAAGAAATACAGAAATAAATGTGGAAATGTAGAAATAAATAAATTCAGAAATGTAGAAATACATAAATAAATGTAGACATATTTAACTATTTATTTACACTTTAATTTACACATTTATTTGTGTGCACTTTTATTTATGTATGTATATATTTATTTATAATTTAGTCATTTTTCGTCCTCCATGCAACATATTAGAAACACCCTTAATAGGGTTCTACAAATTCAATTCAATTCATTAATAGGGTTCTACAAATTATAATTCTACAAAGGTCAGTATCTACGTGGGACAATGGAGAAGTCTGTTTTATTATTTTATTATTATATNAATTCTACAAAGGTCAGTATCTACGTGGGACAATGGAGAAGTCTGTTTTATTATTTTATTATTATATTTGATTTATTGAAAACAGTGACTATAACAATTTATTCTCTAATCTGGGCACTGGTCATACTGTGTGATTGGTATGGCTAGGAATTGTCACTGAATATTTTCAAAGTGACAATCAGATTAAAACACTTTCTAAAACAAGGGTAAAACAAGGCATAAATAATTGGGTTTAGGGTTGAATTGAAGTAACCTAACCAATAGAAAATTTCAAAAAGCTCCACAGCTGAGGTAAAACCAGTGTGGGCATCGATAATTGAAATGATAAAAAAAGGCAACCAGCAAAAGATGAATGCACTGATCACAATACTCAGAGTCTTTGCTGCCTTGTGCTCTGACTGTTTAACCAGCCCGCCTTTTCCACTGTCATTTGAATTCGCACAGTGGCTGATATCTTTAATCTTTCTTACATGCTCTTTAGCCACTAAAAATATTTTAGTATACAGGCAAAAGGCTGATATCTTTAATCTTTCTTACATGCTCTTTAGCCACTAAAAATATTTTAGTATACAGGCAAACCATGACAGTGCATGGAAAAAAAAAGCAGATAATACTGTCCAGGACTCCCCAGAGGGAGTTAAACAAAAGATTACAGCTGCCAACACAATATATTGATTCCAGATAGTCCTCTAACCCTGCTACATTAGCCTTTGTGTACAGTAATGCATACGAGTAGAAAGCAGCAAGTGCCCAACACCCACAAACCGTAATCCAGGCCACTGGCATTGTGATGTTTTGGGAATAATGCAGAGGATTGCATATTGCTTGATATCGGTCCACAGCAATGCAAACTAGATGGAAGATAGAAAGGGTACTTAGAAACATGTCAAAACAGGAGTGAAACAAACAAAAGTCATCACCATAGAACCAGCAGCCATAAACTGTCCGAATGGAGCTGAAAGGCATCACAACAACACCCACAAGCAGATCAACCAGAGCCAGAGACATAATCATTACATTGGTAGGATTACGCATGTGCTTGAAATGAGCAACTGACAAAATAACAAGAAAGTTCCCTACAATGGTAACCAGAATTCCAAAACCAAGCACAAAATAGAGAGCCACACAGGTCCCAACATTCACCTGTACCCTGACACAAGAGGCATTGTAGCCTGGATAACAGAGCAGCTCTTGAGAAATGCTACCAGTCATTGTACAGCTAAAGTTATATGCAAACAATCACAACAGATAGAGAGTTCCAGGCTTGGTGGAACAGCATAGGCAAGGTTAGAGTAAAGTTAGAGCCGAGAGGCTAAAGATTTACTGCTTCCCTTGGATAATTATTACTCATACACTCAATTTATAATAGTTTTAAAATAAGTGCAGAAGCAAGACAATCTCAACCTCGACGTTTTAATAATAGGGCTTCTATGATGATGGCTGAACAACAGAGAAGATACGGCATTCAGCTGAACTGCCATAAAAGTAGGAGGGTCAGCCACGCTCAGACCAAGCAGATACAATGTGTATATATGACTACTGAGTCATTCATATACCTGCTCTCTACTTGGGAAGAGTAGTGTGCCCCAAAGCTCCAACTTTCCTTTCCTTTCATTCTTTCCTCCCCTCCCTTCCTATCATGTGTAAGGTGGAGGATTGGTGGAAAGGAGGGAAGGAAAGGACACAAGAAACATACGTAATGGGACTGTTGCATTTGCTCCACCATCATTATACGCAATGGTGATTAATAATAAAGTGGCCATAACAGCTTTAAGTCTTTCTCCAACACTGATCTCCTACACAAACATATGCAATACTGATTTTTTATTAAGCTGATCCAAATCAATTAGATATTACACCTGCTTACCTCCCGCAGCACTACTGAAGACATACTAAAATCCTTTACAGTTCAGTTTGTCGTCACTTAATGTGCCAAACTGAACACTGTCTTTTTTGAAAAGTTGATTATTAAAATATCATTTTTTCTTAAGTAAGAATGTTTAATATATTAATGATTTTGGAAATGGGGAAAAAAATGAGACTTTTGACCCTGGACAGCTCACACCATTGAGCTCTCTGAGCATTCAGCTCAAGCTCTCTGAAACTCATAAATGATAATTGTGAGTTTCAGAGAGCTTCATTCCTGCACTCTAGTGAAGTTTTAGGCAAGTAATTCATAACATAATTCGAAAACAACCTTTCCTCAAGTAAAGTAAAATTCTCACCTTTAAATAAAACAATTGTATTGTACTGTACCTGTAATATTTAAGCCTACTTAGCTGTGCAAAACATGCAGCTGTGCTTTTCTTTTAAGTGAAGTCAAAATTTATTTATATAGCACATTTTAAAACAACTGCCATTGACTTAGAGGACCATACCGGTGACCGGGCATGTTTGAGTCCAATATATTGTGAAGTGCTAGGCCGGTGGTGCTAGCTAATGATTAGCTTAGCCTCCGGATAGGATGCAGCAGAGTCAGCAGACGAATCAGAAGTTGAGGATTTTGCGACTATGCATTTATTTAGTACAAAAATGAACAGAGTGATCTGGCTGGTCCCAACACATAGCTCATTCCATACATGGAAATAATATAATTAGGGTTGTAGCAGAGCACCAATGCACATCCAACCTGCAGTCACACAGGAAGAGAGAGAGAGAGCGAGAGAGAGAGAGAGAGAGAGAGAGAGAGAGAGAGAGAGAAGAAGAAGAAAAAGAAGAAAACACTATAGTAGCAGTAACTCCACACTTGAATGTGGAGAGTGCTACCAGCGTCCAACTGTGGCACTACAACAACAACAACAGAAGAGTGTACCACTATGCTGTGACTGTTACAACATACAATCCGCATATATTTTATGTGTAGTGTGGCCACAGGTGCTAGAACTAAATCTTTGAACTTCCATTGCCTATGATTGTTTTATGCTAATTGAGCCTGTAGAATGATGAGATGCTTTGATCCCACGGTACCATTACCATTGTTCTATTGCCTCGAATCCTGCTGTAAATCACTCCTGTCACATAACTCGGCACTCTTACAAAAGACAGACTTACAGGCTTCCTTAAACAAACAAACCCAAACCAATGTGAGAACAGGACATTTAAGCCTCATTTATACTTCACGCTAACTACACTTACACGTGCGCTCATGTCATGTGTCGTGATCGGAACTGTGTACATACTCACCTCCATAGTTAATGTTGATCTGGAGCGTTATGAGGCACCGTGATTTGATACAGACACAATTTAGCAGCCATGGAGGGTTAAGCTACACAAGCACTTGCAGCAACGAACAAACATAAAGAACACTCACCCAATCATCTTCATCTGGAAAATAGTTTAAAGCATATCTTAGAATGAGATATTTCTTGACTAAACATTTTGCAGCAGCCAGTAAGCCTGCTGTGATTGGTCAGTTACAGTAATCAGCTACTGAAATAAATATCATGTTTACCGGTACAAGGATTATTTTCAGGAAATCACAGGAATACGATGACAATACCCAGAAAAACAGGTAATTTGCTAAACAAATCCAATTATGGAACAATATACAGGTTTCTTTAAAAATCTAAAAAAAAAATCAGGGAGTTTGCTTATATACACGAGACTGGCTTTCCTACGGCCAATCAGAGGGCTGTACCACAAAGCGAGATTAGTGGGTTAGCGAGGTATGTTGAGCCTAAAGCCAGGGTTTTCAGTGTCACGAAGGTGGCTCTCTTTTAACCTGGTTGGATCACCTGGCAACTCATGCTGCAAACATAACCTGGTCGGACCAGGTTTAATTCAGAGTTTCAGCTTGAAATCGACTAAACTGCGTCACCCTTTGCAAACTTGTCAAGCCGTGCATTAGGAATGCTACCGAACGGAGCCGTGACTTAAAGTAGCGCAAACTGTATGCATAACAATCACTAGTTTTTGACCAAATCACAGTGAAATTAATTTTATACATATATGTATGTATGTATAAACGCAACGCAATGCATACAGTTTGTGCTACTTTAACGGCTCCGTAGCATTCCTAACGCATGGCTCGACAAGTGCTCTGTGTGTGTACATATATATATATATACATATATATACATACATATATATATACACACAGACGCGCACACGCACACACACACCACAAACATATTACCGGTACGTATCCGGCCATTTGCCCATACTTGCTATAAAAGAAGCCTTCTATAAAATCGCAGGTAACATAGTTCACTATATTATGAATCAGTATGACGTTTACGTTAATAGTATACTACATCATGAATCAGTTTATCAATTTACATTAATAGTATACAGCTAATAGAACGCCAATTAAAAATTTGATTAGTTGACTCTAATAAAATTAATTTCACTTTGATTTGGTCAAAAACTAGCAATTGTTATGTATCCTACATGTCAGACCTAAATGCAGTTCTTAGTATAATATTTAAATCTGCTGCATCAAGTTTAAAGTGTCAGAGCTGTAGAATGTGCAGCATCACGTTTGGAATAAACTGTGGCATTAGATGCATTGAGTGGTAAATTACATAAAACATCAGCAACTTTCTGCAGCATTCCTCCCTAGCCTTATTTGCAGCAACGGTGTTGCTTTTAGCAGTTATGATGCGTCTGAAATCTTCATAATGCTGCATGATAACTTTGCTCCATAAACAGCTCTGATTGGTTCATTTTGTGCGGTATGCCTCCTTTATGTGAACGCGCGCAGAGTCTGATGAGGAAAGCCTGGGGTGACAAAGACGGTTGATAAGGGTTTTAGGCTTTGTGGAGCCAGCTAAGGCAAAGAAACCCTGGCTCTGTTGAACATGCTTCGTGGTACAGCACCTCAGCTTCTCCTCAAAACTTGCAGCCATTTCTCTGTCATCAGTTATCCATTCACGGGTAATACAGTACTGCACACTTTTCCTTTATTTAGTTTTACAGGGACCATCTACATTAATTAACATCACTCACAGCCATGGTGTAAATGCCTCGGATAGCCAAAAGAAGGCTAATTCTTATCTGTAGTCCCTGGGCATAATGTGACGGCCTAGACCAGAAAAAGACTCAAATGCAGGATTCGAAAAACAGTCACAGAGTAAAGTTCAAAAATCCACAGTTTAATGACAGCTTCACTGGTCATACACAGGCAGTCAGTAAGGCAGACAGAGCAGATGAGGGGCAGACAAAAAGGCAAAATCCAGAAAACAGTCCAGGTAAACCAAAAGCAGATAAATCCAACAGAGAATCAGGCTTAAATCCAAGTCAAAACAGGCAAAGGTCATACACAAGAAATCTCAAGAGAAAACACTGAAAAAACGCTGGAAAGCTTGACTACACGGAGTAACAAGACAATCTGGCAGAGAACAAAGGAACTGTAGGTTGTATAAGTAGAGAGGTGAGTGATTAGCAGATTGGACTCAGGTGATGCTGAAAACTGGCAGGAAACTAGAACAAAGACAGGAAGTAAAACTAACAGAACAACAAGGAGAACCAGTTAACAAAATAAAACAGGAAATGATTAGACAGAGTCCAAACGAGTCATCACACAAACATTGTTTATACACTGGCCCCGTTTGTGCTGCTCACGTCATGACAAATGTTCACAACACTGCCCCCTGTGGTTTCTGTAGCTACTGCCGCGTCAGGAGTGCTGCGTTAATTCTGGATGAAGTGCGCAAATGACACGTCAAACCGGCGCTAAAAACGTGTGTCGGTCATTTTAAGTGCGCGCACGCGTAGTTTGCATGAAGTATAAATGAGGTTTAAAGAGACAAAAGGCCATGCTCTTTTATTACACACACACACTCACACAGAGACGATCCTTTGAACAAAGGACCCCCTCCCCAGCCATAGCACTGCTGCGAAAGGAAGGATTATGCAAGACAATGAACCAGAGACTTAACACAGGACATAAGATATGCAAAATTTCTCATCTCATTCCTCTCTCTCTCCCCCTCTCATCTGAGACACTGAATGTTAAATGTAAAATGCTTTATTTTATGTGTTAGTTGATGTGGCAGGATATCAACAGTGCAGATCACCTCATGTCACGCTGCAATCCAACCAGAGACATTAATGAATCAATTACTATTATGTGCAATAACCTGTCTTCCTTTTAGCTGCTGGCAACTGACCAATCCAAGTTCTGGGTCGAGTGCCCTCAAGGGGTCAAACACAGCCATAATGCTTGAGATGAAATATTGTCTGTCCTTCAATTTGTTACCTGTTTTGACATCTGATTAATTCTGACATATGGTTACATGCCTTAGTTTGGTAGTCTGATAAATGTTGTTAGAACTGTAGATAACTGTTTAGGAACTTGTTTGTGCTTGTTTAAAGATTAAAAAAAAAAAAAAACTTACAACCAATAAGGACTAAGGATTAGACCAAATCGCCTTATTAAATGGTACTATATGTATATGTCCCTCTATACCCAAAGAAACTGACGATGGAGGATAAATGAATTCGGGTCATTTAAACCACTGAACTACAGAACTACAATAGAGTAGAACCGCTCCACTGATACTAACCATTCACAGAATACATTCCCTGGCATAACATGGCCATTCATTTAAATCCAAAAAAAAAAAAAAAATTTAAACCATTGAATATAACAGTCATAGAAATTCTCAGGTTTCAGAGGGAACCAGAAGTCCACCACATTGGATCTACTACTACAGTACTACTATATAGATCTACTACTATAGTACCAGTAGTCTGGTCATTACTACTGGTCAAAAATTTGTTTCTTCAAGCTAGTATTTATTACAGGACTAAAATTACAGTAAACAGGCATTTCAATTGTTCTGGCCACTGAATATATTTTACTGTTGCCTGTTATAGAGGTCCTTATTATTTGTAAACAATTTTCATTGTCAACATGTCATTCAAAGTTAAATGCTGCAATTATTCATGCTGGGTATTTCTACTCAATATTTCATGTGATGTCTGGCAAATGACCTTCATCCAAGCCATTATTTTGTGTGTTAAAAGTTGCTTCTCTATGCTTATAATGCTGTGTGGAAAAGCTCCTCATTTACACATGGTTTTTGTTGTTACAACAAAAACCATGAAATAACATAAAATATTTCACACCACAACAATCCTGTATAACATATATAAGAATTAAATTTATGTATTAATACATAATACACTAATATGTATTTATATTTGTGTAAACATTGTCACACTTGTAAATTAGGAGGCAGAGACATAACACAAATACAATTACCAGGGGGCTGTTTCACAAAAGCAGGATTCAGAAATCCAGGATAACAGTAAAAGTGAGGCTTGACCTAGTCTGGTCAGGTCATCCTGGCTTTATCCATTTCACGATGGCCAAACCAGGTTCAGGAGGTGCGGCTAGGTGAAGCCAGGTGTAAGTAATTTGGATAAATGCGTGTTCATGGCTTTCTTCAACAGACCGCGAGGTCGATCACAGATTTACTGATGCTGAATGGAGAAAACACGTACTTTACACCAGCAAAAAACAGCTAATATGTAAAACAGGAAACATGGCCGTTGTAATAAAACAGCCAGAAAAAGCGTGANCAAAAAACAGCTAATATGTAAAACAGGAAACATGGCCGTTGTAATAAAACAGCCAGAAAAAGCGTGACAATAGCGGACCTAAAAATATACATTTACTAACCACTGCTCTTAACTGAAACCATCATAATTATTATAATTATTATGACCTGAAACCATCATAATTATTGTTATACATCATAATTATTATTATATAATAATTATTAATTATTATATGCTCTTAACTGAAACTGTCATAATTATTATACCATTCAAGGAGTTACTTGTCGTTTGCACAAAATGAACAGTTGTCCACTTTGCCTTAAAAGTTAACATGTTACTCAGAACATTTACCATGAAGATTAATTAAAACCACTAATCCACAACACTAGAATATATTATGATCATGTACTGTACAGTATATTATTCACAGATCTCTCTCTCTCTCTCTCTCTCTCTCTCTCTCTCACATACATATTTAGTCAGGGCTCCAGGAACATATTTTAATCAGGATGGTGACAGCGGGTGATGAAATGCCGTCCTCTCTAAAATACAGATGCAGCACTACAGCCTGCCAACATGGGGTTCTACAGNCACCCACACACACACAACCACACACCATGGTCTCAATGTTAAAATAATAACAGTACTTAACTGAATGGCAATATAAACCTGTGGTGTTTCAATGCAGGCTAATAAAACTAAAGCAAAATACATACATACATAAGAACATGGAATAACTGTAAAAAACACATCGGTTTCCAATCGGAGTGAATGCTGACTGAAGGAACCAGGATTAATTAAGCCTGGCTGTTAGCCTGGTCTGGAGCAGGGCTAGTTGCACAGAATAAATCTCCATGGTAACTTATGTGCCGCTGCTTTCATTAAACTGAATCACGGCTAAATTCAGCCAGGATAACTGGAAAATCACGGCTTAATCTGCTATCTAGGTTTTATGAAATAGCCCTCAGCAATTGATTAACAGTGTTATTGTGTTATTTTTAAGTGTTCATCACATCCAAATGTGTGTTGCAAAAAGCAGTTGACTCACACAAAGATACTTTTTAGTGTCTTTATGCGAGTGACACCTGCCACAGTAAGATGAAACATGGTGTTTGATTCATAATACAACAGAGATCAATATCTACAGCTGGAATGGACAGGCTTTGAAAAGAAAAAAACATTTTCCAATTATTGATGGTAAGAGAAACTCCACAAATACCCATCTCTAATCTGGGTACATATCCTACGACGGAGTATTAGGGCCATATGAAGGAAAAAAAAAAAACGAGGGGGCATTATTTTGAGTTTTTAAACTCGCAAATTTACGAGTTTAAAAACACGCAAATTTGCCACTTGAAAAATTCAAAAATGCTTGTCCATATGCCATATGTTTTAAAAGTCTGTATGTGTACAATAATTTGATGATCTGTATGTGTATGACAATTCGATGATTTTGCACTAAAAGCACAATTTTCTTTATTGCTAAATGCAATGGAAAACTATAATTTCATAAGGTCACATACTGCAGGCATAGTCAATATAATTTGCCAGTTTTAAAAGTCAGTATGTTTATGGTAGTTTGATGATTTTGCACTAAAAGCACAATTTATTTCTTTATTGCTAAATCCAGTGGAAAAGTATTTAATAAGGTCATGTAGTCACAACGTGAGGAGATTCCAATTTCCCCTTATTATTTTTCTGAGTATAAAAACTAACAAATTTGCCATGTTTTAAACGCAGGAAAATAAAAATGTGGGATCACTGCCTTATTGTGACTATGCCTACAGCAATGACCTTATTAAATTACACCTTATTAAATTTGGAGTTTTAAAACTCAGAAAAATAAGGAGAGATAGGGAATTGGAACCGCCTCATGTTGTGACTGTCTGCACGTTACCTGATTAAATTATGCTTTTCCGTCGGATTTAACAAAAACTTTTAGCACAAAATCATGCATTATTATAAGCATACTGACTTTTAAAACTGGCAATTTACGTTGACTATGCCTGCAGAACATGACCTTATTAAATTATACTTTTCCACTGATTCCATGGATTTAGCAATAAAGAAAATTGTGCTTTAACATAAAATCATCGAATTATCATAAGCAGTTGGACACTTTTAAAACATACAGCATATGGACAAGCATAGACTTTTTTTTTTTTTTCGAGTTTTTAAACTGGCAAATTTGTGTGTTTTTAAACTGGCAAATTTTCCTGTTTAAAAACTCGAAATAATGCCCCCTCATTTGTTTTGTTTTGTTTTCATATGGCCCTAATATGCTGTCATAATATCCAAGGTCGCATTTGAAAATGTTAAACAGCATAATTTTCTGTCAGGCTATGTCAGATCACAGATCTATATATGTGTGATTGATATGGTTTGCATTTTATCTTTAGGAATGGTGAGTTAAATATTTTAAACTTATATTTCAATCATGCTTTACATTGTCAAATGCACACATAAGACTCCTGACAGAAAAAACATTTACAAACTGAATTCATACAAAAAAAAAAAAAAAAAAAANAAAAAAAAAAAAAAAAAAATCAGGAAAATACATTTATGATCAAAAAGGTACAGGCTGAAGCCAAAGCTCAGCATGTCTACCCTTTATAATTTACTTAAACTTGCTCACTATAAATTCGGAGATGAAAAACTAAATTTTCAAGTATTTGTCACATTGAGCAGTGACAACCATTTAAAGGTCATCAAGGATATCATTTTTAAGCATCCTTTAAGCTGATATGGTGTTACACACTTATTTAGTTCTTTTTTCTTTTGACTTTTTGCCACAATTAACCCCTACAAACATGTATTTTTTACATGTGTCTTGACCTTTAGCTTTTCAAACATACAGGTACCCCTTAATCAATACTTACTTTCCCAGACTGAAAACAGCCTCTGAATACAGTCTGGAGTCTTGGAGTGTTTTACTTTTTGCACCAAAAGTCATTACAAGTGCTTTAAAATAAACTACATCAAAAAATTAAGGTTTGTGAGTTAATGAATAGCTCATTGGTTTGGTCATAATTGTCAGCTCTGTTGATAATTCTAATAGCTCATTTTAGGAGTAAAAAATAGGATTTATGTTTGTGTTTTTATAAATGTTTCCCCATATCTCCACACAATATCACATACCAGTATATGGAACTACAAGTGAACAATACAGCATATATAATGACTTCTGATCCAAAATGTCTAATGACTTCTAATTCTAAAATTGACAATCAGATGAAAACATTTCCTAAAACAGGGATAAAACAGGGCATAAATAATTGGATTTAAGGTTGAATTGAAGTAACCAAGCCAAAAGAAAATGTGAAACAGCTCAACAGGTGAATTTAAACCAGTATGAGAATAAATAAATGAAATGATGAAAAAAGGCAACCAGCAAAAGATGAATGCACCGAGTACAATACTCAGAGTCTTTGCTGCCTTGTGCTCTGACTGTTTGATCACNAAAAGATGAATGCACCGAGTACAATACTCAGAGTCTTTGCTGCCTTGTGCTCTGACTGTTTGATCACCTCACTTCTTCCCCTGTCATTTGAATTCACACAGTGGCTCATATTTTCTATTTTTCTTATATGTTGTTTAGCCACTAAAAATATTTTAGCATACAGGCAAACCATGACAGTGCATGGAAAGAAAAAGGTAATAATACTGCCCAGGACTGTCCAGAGGGAGTTAAACAGAAAAATACAGCTGCCAACACAATATATTGATTCCAGATACTCCTCTAACCCTGCTACATTAACCCTTGAGTATGCTAGTCCATAAGCATAGGCAGCAGCCAGTGTCCAACAGGTACCTACCATAATCCAGGCCACTGGCACTGTGATTTTACTGGAATAATGCAGAGGATTGAATATTGCTTGATATCGGTCCACAGCAATGCAAACTAGGTGGAAAATAGAAAGAGTACTGAGACACGTCAAAACTGGAGTGAAATAAACAAAAGTCATCTCCATAGAACCAGCAGCCATAAACTGTCCGAATGGAGCTGAAAGGCATCACAACAGCACCCACAAGCAGATCAACCAGAGCCAGAGACATAATCAATACATTAGTAGGATTGTGCATGTGCTTGAAATGAGCAACAGACAAAATGACAACAGAGTTCCCTACAATGGTAATCATCATCCCTAAACCAAACACCAAATAGAGGACGACATGAGTTCCCACACTGAACTGTGTTCCNTAATCATCATCCCTAAACCAAACACCAAATAGAGGACGACATGAGTTCCCACACTGAACTGTGTTCCAACACAAGAGACATTAGAGTCTGGAAAACAAAACTGCTCAGTTGAAAGACTATCAGTCATTGTACATCCAAAGACACATGCAAACAATCCCAACAGATACAGAGATCTTCAGGGCTAGTGGGACTAATGTGGAAATATGTGTCTTGTAAAGACAAAGCCTAGTCACACCTACAAAATTCTGCTGACACAATGAGTCATAGGCTTTTTCATCCCTCTTCAAAAAACAGCCCATGGGCCAATCCAGCCCTTGGCTATATTTTATCCGGCCCTTCGATTGATTTTTAATATTAAATTTGATATACTAAAAAAAAAAAAAAAAAAAAAAAAAAAAAAAAAAAAAANAATTGAGAAAAACTCTTTTGTCCAAGAACGCGCCCCGTCTTATTTACTCCTTTATGCTGTCCCACATGACGCCAGATTCAGCATGAACTGCTCTCTGCTGCTCTGCTAACTTTTCAGCATGTTTTAAAAAGCTACACATCTTTCTCTGCTTAAAGAGACAAGTCGACGCTGGAAATAAAAGTTCAATGATGAGTGGACTGAGAAATATCTGTTAGTAAATGTCAGAACAAAGCCAGTATGTTTGCCCTGTAATGAGTCGCTGTGATTAAAGAATACAATTTGAGAAAGCAGGCACCCAAACTTTGAAAATAATTTTCCAGCAGGCTCAGAAGCTCGCTGACATTAAGAGTGCAGAAACAAACAGCAGAGACAAGTTATCATGGTCCGGTCCTTTCTGAGCCAAAGAGGCTGCAGCAGCCTCTGTCATGCTAAACATGGAAATTTTGATTAATTTACAACAGGGATGGGCAATTTTGTTGGGGATAGGGGCCAGTAAAATTTCATTCTCACGTCAAAGAGCCACAACCCACCCACGCCCTNCCCCCCCCCCATTATCAAATAGGCCAGAATATATTTCAATACTTTTTTTTTGCTTGTTTTACAATATAACAGTTTCAGATTCCCTTCTCATATATACAGTTCACATTTAATTATAATATGTTAACTCAATACAGTCTATTTAGTCCAGTCAGTCAACTGTGCAGTTTTAGTTTATCTGATTAGGATATTTTGACGATCAGGGTGTTTTTGGTGATCAGGGTTCCTTTTTTATCATTTTAAGCTTATCTCGAATCCAGTGAAGAAAGACGAATCCAACCCAAGTCCTAGAAAATGTAGCAGTTGTCCTTTGCTGGTCGTCGTCTTCTCTTCCAGGTTTCCTCATTCAGAATTTAGTTAACATCGCAAAATTAGCATAGGTCTAACATCTTAGCAAGCTAGCTTCAATTACTCACTGGAGATTTCTTCAGGGAAAAAAATAAATAAATAAACACGAACTCTAAATTCCGAATTCTCTGCCAATTTCTTAAGTAACAATAAACACTTTAAGTTTATGTTTTACCAACTTTGGCTTCAAATAATTTCGTTTTACAAGTTTTACACTTAATTTTCCTCCTCTGCATTTTCAAACGTTGTCTCCTCGTCTGCGCTCGCACTCTCTCCTCACCGCTAACTCTTTCCTCCCTGTAGCAACAGGTCGCTTCACCGTTAACATCCGCCCTCTTGAGGACAAAAGAAAGAACTGTTTTTATTAATCATGCAAAAAAAAAAAAAAAAAAAATTAAACTGGGTTGTTAACTTTATGGGGGTTACGCTTGCTTGCTCAAAAAGTTCATCATCTGTTGCAGTGTTTCAGGCTGTAGAAGTTTAAATGAGTCCACTGTTGTCCTCAAACCTGTGAATCTCTGTGTCAGCTGGGAGATCACTATGTCAAGACAGACATTGAACACAGTCACGCGAAAATAGGACTCTGCATCTGCTAAATGTTCATCATGACAAAGTTCATCAAGATGCCTTTTCATCGTCCTCCGCCGAATATTCTTGAAGGTTTTGGTCACCACCCATTTCTCTGAGAGGGCCTGCGTGGTCTGTCTGGCGTCCTCGAACCGGTCTCTGCAGGTCTGCGATGGTGCTGTCCAGTAGCCTAACAGCTGTGGCCAGGTCTGCATTTTCGGCTTGAAGAAGTTTGGACACAATGTTTGTGTGTTTCAAAATCTTGTTTTGGAGGACAAGGCAGATGAAGCTGAATTTTTCGATTGAAAATATTCATGTTTCAATGAAATAGCCTCATCCACCTCATGTTTCTTTTTGCTTGTTAGTGAGATGTTTGTCAATGTCTTCAGCACGTCGGTATCTCAAAGTGGCCACTGCTTCATAACGCGATGATCATCACACAGGGCATAGTCTTTTTAAAGTGACATTGGGATTGATGTCGGAGTTGGACTGGGTTGTAGGCCTATTTGAGAGCATAGCCCATCTCTTTATGCTGTGCCCAAAGAACAGATATATGCACTCAACTGTATCATAAAACTCTCTGACCTCTTGTATCTTCACAGAATCATCAAGGATGAGGTTTAGGTTGTGAGAAGCACAGTGTACATATACAGCCGTCGGCTCCTTGGCAACAATTCTTGTGTATATGCGGCTCATGTTAGCACCATTGTACCCTTGCCCTCTGCACTTTGATAAATCTAATCTGTTGTCCTCTATAGATTATATCCAATTATATCCTTGGAAAGTTCACTGGCTGATGAATCGGACACCTCACAAAATCCAATGAATGACTTCTTGATTTTCACACTGCTGGCTACACCACGAGCATCTCTCTCTATGGTGACATATCTGAAGATCTGACTCATTTGATCTACTTTAGCTACATCCTGCGTAGTGTCCATAATAATAGAAAAAAAATGGGGCTGCTTGTATTTCATTCAGAATTTATTTTTGGACACATTTTGCAAGGAAGTCGATAAGCTCATTTTGTACTGATGGGCTTAGATATTTCAATGAGAGAGCTGGGCGACTAATTAGATCTTTTAGGACTGAGTCATATTTTGCCATCAGCTCAATGATAGAGAGGAAATTACCACTATTCATTTGGCCTAATATTTCCCAGTGCCCTTTGAATGGTATGTTGTTCGTAGCTGAAGTAAATGTCACATTAATCAGATGGTCCAGGTCCTGCCTCCAAAAGTTTGCTTCCTGAAGAATGTCCTTCTCCATATCCTTGTAGATATCCATCCATTTTCTTTACCCGTTTATCCTGTCAAGGGTCACGGGGGAGCTGGAGCCTATCCCAGCGGTCATAGGGCAAGAGGCAGGGTACACCCTGGACAAATCGCCAGTCTATCACAGGGCTGACACAGAGACAGACAAACACATTCACACTCATTCACACCTACAGGCAATTTAGAGTTCCCAATTCACCTGACCTGCATGTCTTTGGAGGTGGGAGGAAGCTGGAGTACCCAGAGGGAACCCACGCGGACAAAGGGAGAACATGCAAACCCCACAAAGAAAGGACCTGCCCCGGCTGGGAATCGAACCCAGGACCTTCGTGCTGTGAGGCAGCAGCGCTAACCACCGTGCTACCGTGCTGCAAACACCACTGGTCACATACCACACATGCAGTGGTATGTACAGAAGATGTCTCATGCTGCTGGATTTTTGTGGATAAATTACACCAGTTGCTTGTTTGCCACAGACTTTCCATCTAGCACTGAGCGAGATGCAAAAAGCTAACAGGTCTCGCAATAGGCTACATTAGCTTGGGCGAGTAGCATAGCCATGTCCGTGGTATCTCCAAACCAGATTTGGTTTTGCTGGTGTAGTAGGCAGTGGAAAAGCAGCAGTTGCCCTGTGTTGAATCCCATGGGAAAGGGCCCAGAGTTTGCATGGGCCCTTAGATACAATATAATGTTTTACATTTGTTTCTGTCTTCTCAGGAAAATGTCCCCTGTCCTTGGGATACTCATGCAGAGATGCAATGGCAGCAGTTGTAGCAAATGGCTCCGGCACATGCTCTTGCACCTCATTCTCACCATCTCCAGTGGTGTTGGATGGTGCTAGCATTAGCAGGGTCTTATTCAGCTCTTGCTCAGTGGAACAACTAGTGTTTGCTATCTCCTCTTTCTTTTTAAAGAAACTGCCTATTTTTGAAACTTTGCTTTTTCCTTCTTGGCTGCTTCTTTCAGTTTTCACTTCTGAAACCCACTTTTATGTTTGTACTCCATTGCTAATTCAAACACTTGCTGTCTTAACTCTTCTGTGTGGATTTTGCCACAGTAGTATGCATGTGACCATAATTAACAAATTCCGCATGGGAACACTTTGAACATTTATGAACATCAAATCACCCCTTAATCCTTATTTAAATGCAATTTAGAAATGTAACATATGAGTCAATAAAATATGCTTGTATATGTAAAACTGTTTTATGTTATTGTATTGTTATTTATTTGGTGAATGAATGACATNTATGCTTGTATATGTAAAACTGTTTTATGTTATTGTATTGTTATTTATTTGGTGAATGAATGACATTAAGCACGACACCATGAAGCAGATGACTTCACATGTAGCTGCTTGTTTTGGTAGACTGGGGGGAGGGGGTAGATGGACTAAAATGCCAATGATGCCGGGGATGAATAACTTCGTAATTGTCCACTGCTTCTCCGCGCCAGCCTTTCTCTTTTTAGAATCCGTTTTTTGTCGAAGTGCCAAGAAAATTAATGAAAAAAAAAAACTGTGTTTGCTTAGTTTAAGTTCATTTTAATTAATAATATATTGTGCAGTGCAAAGGCCACTGGCTGTCCCATCTATCACTCTCACTGTGTCAATCCATTGTTGTCATGGAGATGACAGGATGCTGAATGTGACTGGACCAAACAAAAGCAGAGTAGACATTCTCACACAAACAGTGGAGCAGTTGGACATTGGAGCGCTGTTTACAGTGCAGAAAGCAGAGAATTTTGACTAAAAAAGTAACGCAAATGTAATAGTATATTTTTTTCTTCATAAATATACTCAAGTATGAGTTAACTGCGATCAAAATACTCAGTAAAGCACAATTTTGTGAAAAAAGTTACTTAAGTAAATGTAACAGAATAGATGGAATGCATTACTGTCCACCTCTGCATCTTTTAGTGTTTGCCTTGAAAGAGACATTACTACAGTATTTCCATATTTACATTTTGGGGAAATTACTAATATAATTACTAATATTACCATCATGCAAATATACGGTACCCCTTAATCCATACTTACTTTCCTGGACTGAAACCAACCTCTGAATACAGTCTGGAAGTTTTTGTTTTTTTTTCTCTCTCTCTAAACATCATTTGTAGTGCTTTCAAATAAACTGCATCATAAAAAGATTAAGGTTTGTGAGTTAATGAATAGCTGGTTGGTTTGTTCATAATTGTCAGCTGTGTTGATAATGCTAATAGCTCATTTTAGGAGTAAAAAGAATAGGACTTATGTTTGTTTTATAAATGTTTCCCCATACCTCCATAAGATATGACATACATGGAACTATGAGTGAACAATATAGCATACGTAATGACTTATGTAATGACTTCTGATCCAAAATGTCTAATGACTTCTAATTCTCAAAGTGACAATCAGATGAAAACATTTTCTAAAACAGGGAGAAAACAGGGCATAAATAATTGGATTCAAGGTTGAATTGAAGTAACCAAACCAAACGAAAAACTCAAACAGCTCAACAGCTGAATTTAAACCAGTATGAGAATCAATAAATGAAATAATGAAAAAAGGCAACCAGAAAAAGATGAATGCACCGAGTACAATACTCAGAGTCTTTGCTGCCTTGTGCTCTGACTGTTTGATCAGCCCACCTCTTCCCCTGCCATTTGAATTCACACAATGGCTGACATCTTTAATCTTACTTGCATGCTCTTCAGCCACTAAAAATACTTTAGTGTACAGGCAAATAATAATAGTGCATGGAAAGAAAAAGGTAAGAATACTGCCCAGGACTATCCAGATGGTTTTTGTCTGAAAAATACAGCTGCCAACACAATATATTGATTCCAGATACTCCTCTAACCTTGCTACATTAGCCCTTGAGTACTACTCCGTAAGCATAGGTAGCAGCCAGTGTCCAACAGGCACAAACCATAATCCAGGCCACTGGCATTGTGATTTTTTGGGAGTAATGCAGAGGATTGCATATTGCTTGATATTGGTCCACAGCAATGCAAATTAGGTGGAAAATAGAAAGAGTAGTGAGAAACATGTCGAAACAAAAGTAATCTCTGTAGTACCAGCAGCCATCAACTGTCCGAATGGAGCTGAAAGGCATCACAACAGCACCCACAAGCAGATCAACCAGAGCCAGAGACATGATCAATACATTAGTAGGATTGTGCATGTGCTTGAAATGAGCAACAGACAAAATGACAACAGAGTTTCCTGCAATGGTAACCAGCATCCCTAAACCAAACACCAAATAGAGGACGACATGAGTTTCCACACTGAACTGTGTTTGAACACAAGACGTGTTAGAATCTGGAAAACAAAACTGCTTGCTACTTCACTCCAATTCCGCTGGCTGTCAGAGGAGCTGTTCTGAGCCACGTATGAAGTCAGAGAGGAGATGCAACATTCCTTGTTTCCAAAAATCCGCAGCTCTGGAGAATGTCTTGCAGACTCACTGTGGATTTGGAAATTTATATGTGAGATATTTTCCAGGATGTAATGTCTTACTAAATGTCTAGGACAAAGTGCAGCATACAGAAAATCACCTTGTGGACAAACAGATTGAAGGAGAGTGACAGAGATGTTCCTACACCTTCATCAGAGCTGCTGTCCTCTGGTGAAAGTTTAGACAGCATCTCATCACTTCTCTTTCACCTTCACACAGATTTCAAACACGATTACAAACACTTCCGCCCACCAGTCGCATTTCGTGCAGAAAAATCGCAGCAGATGTTACGTCATCTGAAATCAACCTATTAACGCGCCAGCTGCTGCCGTGCATTCTGGGATTTGTTGTATCACAATGTGCGTGCTATATATTGGTGGGCCAATTATTATAGAAGTTAGATATTATCTTGAGGGCCACATATAACTATACCACAGGCCACATCCGGCCCGCGGGGTTTGAATATGACATGTGTGCTTTAAACTGATATAATGTTGCATACTTATTTAGTTCTTTTTTTTAACCTTGTTCCACAATTTAACCCCTACAACATGTAATAATGTGTATTTTTCTCATTTGTCCTGACCTTTGGTTTTTCAAATACACAGGTAGCCCTAAACCGTACTTACATTCCTGGAATGAAAACAGCCTCTGAATACAGTCTGGAAGTGTTTTATATTTTGGTCCAAATTTGTAGTACTTTCAAATAAACTAAATTCAAATAAACTTTCAAATAAACCTGGTTGGGGTGGGGGCTTGGGCTCTAGCTGGACTGGAGCAGGGGAGTGCTGTCTTGGTTTGGCTGGTTTGGCTGCATGTGTGTGGACTTGGTGCCCCGTCTGGGCAGGATTTTCACTGGCCTGGTGGGCCCTTTTTGCATGAGGGACATGGATGTGTTATAAATGATTGGGATGCTCTCTGGGATGTCCTGAGATTATGCGGGATCCCCAGTAAGTTGCTGGATGTCATGGCTGGCCTGTACTCTGGTACTGTGAGTGCTGTGCAGAGTGGGAGCAGACTCTCTGACTTATTCCCAGTGAATGCTGGGGTTCATCAGGGATGTGATCTGGCTCCTTCCTGTTCAATGGTTGCATGGACTGGGTGTTGGGAGAGGTTGTGGCATCCAGCGACTTGGGTGCATTCATCGGTGGGGAAAGGTTTACCGACCTTGACTTTGCAGAGTCGATGGATGCTCTGGTAGGAGCTCTCGAGAAGCTGAGGGAGGAGTCGGAGTACTTGGGTTTGTGGGTGTCCTGGATCAAAAATCAAGACTAGAATCCAGGCTTTCAATGACTTCTTGGACTCAGCCATCAACAGCATGTCTGTATGCAGGGAGAGTGTCAAACTTATTGAGAGATTCATCTACCTCAGCAGTGACATCCATGTCTCTGGGAGCTCCTCCTATGAGGTTGAGAGATGTCTGGGGCCGGAGGTGTATGGTGCTGCCGATACCTCTGCCAGAAGACAAAGGTCCAAGTTTTTAGAGTAGTGGTGCTCCCGGTCTTACTTTATGGTTGCGAGACCTGGACGCTAACCAGTTATTTGAAACAATGGCAGGATGTCTTCAGTACGCGGTCTTTCCGGTGAATTCTTGGGTACCACTGGTTTGACTTTGTGTTGAACAAGCAGTTGCTCCGGGAAGCCTGGATAAGACTGATTACCAGCATTGTGAGGGAATGCTAGTTGCAACACTACAGCCATGTGGCGCATTTTTCTGAGGATGATCCAGCATCAGATGCCTCATTGCTGAGGACCCCAGTGACTGGACCAGGCCGAGGGGACGCCCATGAAACTCCTGGCTGTGGCAAATGGATGTGTACCTCCACGAGATGGGGATGGATCGCAGGTCTGCCAGGATGGTTGCCAACTGGAATCCAGGGCATTTCCATTGCACGGTGGTTGCGGCAATTTCCAGCCCACCACATGCTCCCTATCTGACCTGACCTGTTATGAATGAGTTTAAATTGTCACACCACTTATTTAACATGACTTTCTGTATTGATGAAGATTCTCAGTCATCCAGGTGGGTAGATATATTGTATGAAAACTGAGTCAAGTCAACTGGATTCAAGTTTTTAATTCTGAAAAGTTTCACCATTCATCCAAATGGCTTCGTCAGTCAGAAATGATTGAACAGAAGGATGTTCCAGTAACTACAGTAACTATTCACTATTAACTACAGTTGACTTGACTCAGTTTTCATACAATATGACGTTCTGTAGTTACTGTGAATTCCACCCACAGTTTTTGTTTAGACATATCAAGAAAATCTGAAGGGCAAGGGGCAAAGAATGCTGTGTCTGATGGTTTAGCTTTCTGTTTGATTAAGCCTTTGATTAACATGTGGATGTAGAAGTGGGAAATTACGTAATTTGTTTGCAAATCCTGCATGGAGCAAAATAATCGATCTCTATGTATTGAAAATGTAAAGTATGTTGCACATCTGACAACCGTTCTTGTCATATTGTGGTGTTTTCAAGTGAGTGGTTTTGCATTTGTGAGCACACCCAGTTTTGATTTGGCTTTGTACTACAGTGTAGGAACACTGGATGTACTTCTAATGTTAGCCATTTGATAACATAGTGACAATTGTTAAATCTTTTTTTCCTTCATCATAGCCAAAATTAAATAATATGTTAAGTTTAACCCAATAGGTTCACTTCCCNCACACACACACACACACAGGCCTTGTTATGTTATTAGCCTTCATATATAATTGTAAAAAGCAGAGCTTCTTGGTTTTAGTTTGTATTCCCTCACTTGGTTTAAAGTCTTTTGGAGCTACTGTACAAATGCAGTAGACTACTAAAGACTTTGAAAACTAAAGCTTCTTGTAGAACATTTTAGCAAATTGTATACCTCCAACTTGTAGATATTCTTCCTGGGTATTCCAGTCAATTGTCTCTCAATACTATATTTTTTTTTACTGTACCATTTGACCTAATAAGCCATCTCTTAACTCATAAGAGACTTTCAAACACTCAGTCAAACTATTATTTAGTTGCTCCACATATTCATCATATTCTAATCCTGTGTACTACCTGCCATCCTTCAAACCAAGAACACAGTGTGCTCTACTAATTCAATAAAATATGAATCAATAACCAGATCAAATCAGATATCATTGTCCAGACTCAGATTTGGGTTATTAAATCTAAGATTTCTCACAAGTAGGAGCTATTTTATCAACTCATGACTAAAATGGAATTAGATTTTATGTTTCTTGTTGAAACCTGAGTTAAAGATGATGGAGTGTCAATAACAAATGACACCTGTTAACTGCTGTCAAAGTTTAATGCTTTTCAGCCTATAAGACATGACCAGAGAGGAGGTGGAATTGTCACTTTTCACTCAAAGTGGCTTGTGTGCAACAAGATTGATCAAAGTACTTTTCATTTGTTTGAATATGAAATATGAAATAACTTTATACAGCTAAAATAGTAAAAACTTAATAAATAAATAAATAAATAAATAAATAATAATAATAATAATAATAATAATAAGCACTGGCTCTTTCGGGAAAGACTGAGAGAGATACATTNAATAATAATAATAATAATAATAATAATAAGCACTGGCTCTTTCGGGAAAGACTGAGAGAGATACATTTTCCAAAGTTTCTTGTCTATATTTTTATTACTGCTTTAGGTGGTAACAAAAGCTATACAACAATGTATAATATTTTAAATTACATCTCCACATCATGTATTTATACTGTATATACACAATTATAATCTCCTCAAGACTTTGCTTAAATTGCATATGAGGACTGGATTATATGTATTATACTTGCTTTTCAATTCCAAATACTGTTGAATATGCATTGCAAAGAGCAGTCAACTCACATAAAGACATTAAAAAGCAAGTGGATCCTGCCACAGTAAGATGAAACATGGTGCTTGTTTCATAATCTTACAGGGATCAATATCTACAACTGGACAATTGATAGGTTTTCAAAAAAAGAAAAAAAAACATTTTTGAATTATTCATAGTCAGAGAAACTCCACAAATACCCATCTCTAATCTGGGTGCATATGCAAGGTTCTCATTTGAAAATATTAAACAGTTCAATTTTCTGTCTACTTGTGTGAGATTACAGATGTACATATCAGTCTGACTGATATGGTTTGCATTTTATCTTTAGGAATGGTGAGCTGAATATTTTAGTCTCAGTCTTATTATTTCAATCATGTTTAACATTGTCAAATCATGCACACATAAGACTCCTGACAGAAAAGACAAGTACAAACTGAATTCATACAAAAAAAAAAAAAAAAANAAAAAAAAAAAAAAAAGACTCCAGGAAAAATAAAGTTGTGATCAGAAAGGTGTAGGTTGAAGCCAAAGCTCAACACGTCTACCCTTTATAATTTACATCCACTTGCTCACTATGTATGTATTTAAATTAGGAAATGAAAACTAAATTTTCATGTATTTATCATATGAAGCACCAATACTCAGTTAAAGGCTTTGTAACCATCAGGGATATCATTTTTAATCATTTTTTAAACTAGTGTTTCACACACATTTAATTTTTTTTTTTTTTAATTTAACCCCTACAACANCATTTTTTAAACTAGTGTTTCACACACATTTAATTTTTTTTTTTTTTAATTTAACCCCTACAACATGTGCATTTTTCACATTTGTCCTGACCTTTGGTTTTTCAAATACACAGGTACCCCTTAAACATACTTACTTTCCTGAACTAAAAACAGCCTCTGAATACAGTCTGGAAGTGTTTTTTTTTTTTTTTTTTTTTGCTCCAAACATTATTAGAAGTGTTTTAAAATAAACTGTATAAAAAAATAAGTAAATACGTAAATAAGATTTGTGAGTTAATGAACAGCTGGTTAATTTATCAACTCTGTTCATAATTCTAATGGATAATTTCTGGTGTAAAAGAAGTAGGATTTATGTTTATTTTATAAATGTTTCTCCATACCTCCAACAATATGACATGTATGGAACCACGAGTGAACAATACAGCATATATAATGACTTCTGATCCAAAATGTCTAATGACTTCTAATTTTCAAAGTGACAATCAGATGAAAACACTTTCTAAAACAGGGAGAAAACAGGGCATAAATGATTGGGTTTAATGTTGAATTGAAGTAACCAAGCCAAAAGAAAAAATTCAAACAGCTCAACAGATGAATTTAAACCAGTATGAGAATTGAAATAATGAAAAAAGGCAACCAGCAAAAGATGAATGCACTGATTACAATACTCAGAGTCTTTGCTGCCTTCTGCTCTGACTGTTTGATCACCTCACCTCTTCCCCTGTCATTTGAATTCACACAGTGGCTCATATTTTGTATTTTTCTTACATGTTGTTTAACCACTAAAAATATTTTAGTATACAGACAAACTATGACAGTGCATGGAAAGAAAAAGGTAAGAATACTGCCCAGGACTATCCAGATGGTTTTTGTCTGAAAAATACAGCTGCCAACACAATATATTGATTCCAGATACTCCTCTAACCCNAGATGGTTTTTGTCTGAAAAATACAGCTGCCAACACAATATATTGATTCCAGATACTCCTCTAACCCTGCTACATTAGCCCTTGAGTACACTAGTCCATAAACATAGGTAGCAGTCAGCGTCCAACAGGCACAAACCATAATCCAGGCCACTGCATTGTGATTTTCCTGGAATAATGCAGAGGATTGCATATTGCTTGATATCGGTCCACAGCAATGCAAACTAGATGGTAGATAGAAAGAGTACTGAGAAACATGTCAAAAACTAGAATGAAGCACACAAAACTCATCTCCATAGAACCAGCAGCCATCAACTGTCCGAATGGAGCTGAAAGGCATCACAACAGCACCCACAAGCAGATCAACCAGAGCCAGAGACATGATCAATACATTAGTAGGATTGTGCATGTGCTTGAAATGAGCAACAGACAAAATGACAACAGAGTTCCCTGCAATGGTAACCAGCATCCCTAAACCAAACACCAAATAGAGGACGACATGAGTTCCCACACTGAACTGTGTTTGAACACAAGATGTGTTAGAGTCTGGAAAACAAAATTGCTCAGTTGAAAGACTATCAGTCATTGTACATCCAAAGACATATGCAAACAATCCCAACAGATACAGAGATCTTCAGAGATCTTTAGTGGGGACTAATGTGGGGATTTTTGTCTTGTAAGTAAAGACAAAGCCTAGTCACACCTACAAAATTCTCCTGACACAGTAAACAATCCAATCATTGGCTTNGTAAAGACAAAGCCTAGTCACACCTACAAAATTCTCCTGACACAGTAAACAATCCAATCATTGGCTTTGTTTAATACTCTACATACAGTTACGACAGGTCAAGACACACTGGGTTTAATTCATAAAACATACTGCCAAATTTACTGTGTCAATAAAAGCAAAAACAATCATACGCCCATGTTCCTTCATTGATAAAGGGCTGTTACTGGTATCTTATAGCATTCATGTTTGAGTCCAATACATACAACCCACATGCATTTTAAGTTAGACAAACAATTTCCAAAACATAAAACCATATTTTAGTCTTCCTGTGATTTTTTTTTCAAATCCCCTTTCACAATCAAATATTCAGGTGACCTTAAAATTCAGTGTTTGACCTACTAACACTTATGCATGATTGTAGAAGGAATGGTTGATTTAATTTCTCAGTAAAAGTCGTCTTCTCCTGGGACTATATTCCCTGACGGTGGCATACATTGTCTTCTGTGCAGCACAGTGTTGGATCAGTTAAATTAAGTTACTTCAACAAAAAAAAAAAACTAACAGAAATGTTGTTTGCTGTGATGGACTGCATATCTCAAGCGTGTTTCATATTGATTAGGTTGACACTGAATTACTGATTATTTGCTGTTTATTTTATTCTGTAAGGTTTCTTTGTTTTTGATCTTTGTAATTTACCTGTTTCTTCACCTGCAGCTCCTACTGCATCACCTGGTCATTTTCAAAGGCAAAAAAGAAGCCCTCATTCTTTGTAGAACCAAAAACAGAATAAAGGGTGAACAGTGTCTTTCTTTTTTTTTGTCCTCATTCTGTGTATTTGTACTAATTATTTGATGTAATGTTTCCTGGTAGCTGACCTCCATCCAAGCCTTAATTTTGTCTATTAAATTTCCTCTATCATTTTGTCATTGTAAGGAAAAATTGTCTGCTTATTAATGAAACTATCATAGCCACGCCATAATGTACCTTTATCATTTATTATTGTTTTTGTTTCCTTGTTGTCTTTTCTAAATTCTCTCTTATTCCAGAACCTGTCAATGCCTCTCCCTCCCACTAGTCGCCTGTAGGGGTTTATGGCAGCGGCCTGTCCACCTATTACTTACTTGTTTCTCATCTTCTCATCAGTTCTGCTGCTTAAGTAACTTAATAAATTTCCACTTATTCCTCGCCAGATCGGCTTCGTCAGTTTGTCGAGTACTTCAGCCTTCCATATTCCCGACCTGTTTCCTGCCTTTCGGATTTAGGACTTTGGAATCCCCTGTGACATTTGATTGCCTGATTTTTTTAGTTGGACAACTAATCCCTCTGCATCTGGATTGCTCTGTTTCTGTTTGTGTTTCTAATAAAGACTACCTTACCACTTACCTGACTGAGTCTCGCTATTGGGTCCTATTTGTGTGCTGAGAACATGATACAAACAGTGTACAATATTTCATGGCACACATGTACACATAACAGATTTGTGTATGCATTGTTACTGTTTTAATTTTTTAAGACATTGCATAATTGCCTATTAGGACTACATTATATGTGTTGTAATTATGTGCTTTTTCAAATCTAAATACTGCAGAATATGAGTTAATTTGGATAAGCTCCCTAGGTAGTCACTCTCAGTCATAGAATAAATTTTCATTGTGCTGTTGACACCGAGTCTTTTTAAACAATAATGTTTCAGGAATGGATCTTATTTGACCTTTATTTTATCAGATAAACCTCACTGAGATAAAAATCTTTTTCATGAGAGACCTGGACAAGATGGCAGCATGAAAAAAGTCTTTTTTAATCTCTTTTAATCAAGTGTTTGTTTGGTTTTTGCTGTGCAATGAGTTGTAAAGAGCAATCAAGACTCAGAAAGACAAAAAAAAAAAAANAAAAAAAAAAAAAAGTGAAACCTGCTCCACTGAAAAAAATAAAAACGTCATGCTGTTTGGCAGTGCTCATGCTTCAAAGATCAGTATTTGGAGTGGACATGATTTTGAAAAGAGAGAAACACATTTTCTAATATTGACAACAACAGCAAAAACCTACAAAGGTCTGTCTAATATGGATATAAGTCCAAGCTTTTGTTTCCAAAAATATCTCTTTTGAAAATGTTATAACAGTATAATTTACTGTTTATCTCTCTCAGATCAAATGTATATTGGTGTAGTTGGTATGGTTAGTATTTATTATTAACTGGAGCTTAATATTTTCAAAGTAATAATCAGATGAAAACGCTTTCTAATGATTACGCTGACTGCAAAACTCAAGTCTTTATTGACCCCTTACTTTTTTTAAAACTTGTATATGGAAGCATATACAAGGTCTTTCCATATATCTCCTGGGAAGCATCATTCACAAGCACAAAATAAACCTATAGCTTTACTATGACACCCAGTTGAATTTTGTGGTAGCAGGACTCAAGCCATCTGTCCTTAAATAAATGTAACTTATACATAAGATATTGATGTTGAAATAACTTTTTAAACTAAACTTGTACAAAACATAAGGTTATTTGAGAAAATACAGATTTTCCAAAGTTTCTTCTCTATCTTTTTATTACTGCTTTAGGTGGTCACAAAAGCCATAAAATAATATTTAATATTACATTTTTCCACGTCATGTATTTGCATATGCTTTTTCACAATTGTAATCACCTCAAGACATTGCTTAAATTGCTTATGAGGACTGGATTATATGTGTTATCATTACTTTTCAAGTCCCAATACTGTACAATGAGAGCAACTTGTAAATGCTCCTGTATCATTCACAAGAGCAGAATAAATTGTCATAGTATGCTAATGACATCTAGTCTATATAAACAATATAAAATGTTTCAGGCCTGGATTACACTTGTTACAATTAGATGTTTTTCAAATCAAAATACTGTAGATTATGAGTTTCAAAGAGCAAGTCAGCATACAAACAAAGAATAAAAAAACAAGCGAAAACTGCTACTGTAAAGGTGAAAAAAGGCATATGCACAGTGTTTGGCAGTGTTCATGCTTCAGAGATCAGAATTTACAGCTGGACACTGGACATGTGTTTAAAAAAAGAGAAAAAAAAAATTCTAATTCTTGATTACAACAGAAAAAGAAAAAAGAAAAACATCTGTTTCTCAGGTGGACATAAATCCAATGTCTTTCCATATATCTTCTTAGACAGCTTGATGGAAAATATACTGTTTAACATTCTTAATGTTAAACAGTATATTTTGATCTTAGTATCTTGATGGACAATATAATGTTTGACATTCTTAATGTTAAACAATATATTTTCCACCAAGCTGTCTCAGAAAATATATGTACAGTACATATTATTGCAGTTGGTATTTGTGGTTAGGAATTAGAGGTGAATACTTTGAAAGTGACAATCAGATGAAGACACTTTCTAAAGCAAGGGTAAAACATGGCATATATAATTGGGTTTAAGGTTGAATTGAAGTAACCTAACCAATACAGAATTTCAAACAGCACAACGGGTGAATTAAAACCAGTGTGGGCATCGACAATTGAAAGGAAAAAAAAAGGCAACCAGCAAAGGATGAATGCACCGAGTACAATACTCAGAGTCTTTGCTGCTTTGTGCTCTGACTGTTTAACCAGCCCGCCTTTTCCCCTGCCATTTGAATTCACACAGTGGCTGACATCTTTGATCTTTCTTGCATGCTCTTGAGCCACTACATATATTTTAGCGTACAGGCAAACCAAGACAGTGCAGGGAAATAAGAAGTAGGTAATACTGTCCAGGATTCCCCACAAAGAATAGAAAAATACAGCTACCAACACAATATATTGATTCCAGATACTCCTCTAACCTTGCTACATTAGCCTTTGAGTACACTAGTCCATAAGCATAGGCAGCAGCCAGTGTCCAGCAGGCACCTACCATAATCCAGGCCACTGACATTGTGATTTTTTGGGAGTAATGCAGAGGATTGCATATTGCTTCATATCGGTCCACAGCAATGCAAATTAGGTGGAAAACAGAAAGAGTAGTGAGAAACATGTCGAAACAAAAGTCATCTCCATAGAACCAGCAGCCATCAACTGTCCGAATGGAGCTGAAAGGCATCACAACAGCACCCACAAGCAGATCAACCAGAGCCAGAGACATGATCAATACATTAGTAGGATTGTGCATGTGCTTGAAATGAGCAACAGACAAAATGACCACAGAGTTCCCTACAATGGTAACCAGCATCCCTAAACCAAACACCAAATAGAGGACGACATGAGTTCCCACACTGAACTGTGTTCGAACACAAGAGACATTAGAGTCTGGAAAACAAAATTGCTCAGTTGAAAGACTATCAGTCATTGTACATCCAAAGACACATGCAAACAATCCCAACAGATACAGAGATCTTCAGGGCTAGTGGGACTAATGTGGAGATATGTGTCTTGTAAGTAAAGACAAAGCCTAGTCACACCTACAAAATTCTGCTGATACACAGAACAATCCAATCATTGATGTTGTATACAGGAGGCAGGTATTTGTTCTTTCTCCAACACGTCATTAAACAGCTTAGCCAGCATTGTAATGTGGGCTATTCAGGGCTGGCCCTAGCCTTTCTGGGGCCATAGGCAAATTTTTTACTGGGAGCCCCCCACATCCAGGGACACAGGAGATGGTATTTTTGGTGTGAATGCTATCAAGCAAGTTGAGCAGCGTTTTTCTCAAATTTTTACCAGTGTTTCCCATTATGTCCCACCACAGTTTCATAATGAACAGAAAATATTTTTATTTCATCATCTCTTAATCTGAGTCAGAAAATGTCCACTAGCCGTGATGCTAATTTTTGCTGTGTTCAACTCCATTGACTTATGCTAAAAACATTAGCAATCTAAAAGTCCGCTAGCTGCAATGCTAATTATTACCATGCAAAATCCCATTTGATTATGCTAAAGTAAGAAAAAGAAGAAGAGCTGTTTGTTCAGGAAAATAAACTGAATAGAGCACTTTAAATGTTTTTAAATGGTTTTGTATTATGTATTCTGCTTAAAATCATCCTAAAACTGAGCACATATGACTTATTACTTTATTAATTAACATGGAAAATAAACAGTGCAAAATGTATCGCAGAATTTCAGCAAAGCTGCTGCAAAAAATGCATTTTTGGCAGCAGGAATCACAAAAAAAGTTGCAAAATCCTGGAGGGACTGATAAAGTTTCATGTGTGTACTTCTATAATATTTTAATTTGAAATTTGTGATCAATAACATAGAACAAAAACTTTGCCACAGATTATTACATTACCCACGCTTTTTCCTGCACAGAGAATTACGAGGCAGCAGCCTTCGTCAAATTTCGTGCCACCTCCAGCTCTTGACAAAACTCTGATGGATGTCTTCATGGAAAACACTCTGGTCCATTTTCATAAAAGATAGCACATGATTTACCGCATCACTATGCACAAATATCAAGGCACAGCCACTCGTTCATAAACGCCTGTTACTGGCATATTTTAGCATTAGCTTCCTTATTTGTATGTTGTGGTAGCTATTCATAAAACAAACTGACACGCTGCTTCATTTGGGTGGTAAATTTCAGCAGTATGAAATCACCTGCTGGGCTACACACGCCTGAGTTCCTCATACACCTACACCCCACCCACCACCCCACGTGCAGCACGATCACAAACTATGGAGGTTAATATGTTTTCCTGTCATTTTAGTGTCAGTCTTTTAAAACGAGGAGCTCTAAAGCCAACTTTATGTTTCCTTTGCTGATTTGTGGCTTTAAAACCAGATTAATCCAGATAAATGGTGGCTGGTAAATATGCAGCAGCTCATTAACATGCAGAGCTTCTTTCAAAACATATGACTGTAGCAGTAAATGCTAGAATTGTTTTTTTCTGCCTTCCAGACTGCCATTGGCTTCAGTTCTTTGCAGTACGCTATACAAATCAACTTGTAGAAACTTGAAACGTATTTGAGATCAATAATCACAAACACAACCACAAATACATTTTTTTTTTTTTTAAGTAACTTTATTTAGCTGCTCAAACACAGAGCTGCACAGAAGACGATGCATGTCTCTGCCAGGAAATATAGTCCTAGGAGAAGACGGCTTTTAATGATAAATTAAAACGACCCTGCTTTCTGAAAACTTCACTTAGTGAACTTCTGATTTGTTAAAAAATAATGTAGGTACTCTTAATCCATGAACAAAAAATTTAGAGCATTTTGTTTTAACTTTATAAAAGGACCAGATTTTAGTTTTGCTTTGTTAACTGCTTTGTTGACACATTTTAGATGTAGTCTCTTGCCACAGTGTCTCACCCTGTCATCTCAATACTGTTGAACTTCCCATCTCAGATCACAAGGTCATCCTGTTTGATATGTTTCACTTTTAAAATCTGCACTGAACCACTCTATATCTTTTCGGAATATTAAAAATATCAACACCAGTGACCTCAACACATTGGTCAACTATTCTGTCAGCTTAAGTTGCCCCTCCTCCTCCTCCACTGCTGAACTGGTAAATCACTACAATGACTGTTGATCCCATGCACTGGACATTTCCTGAAATCCTGTATAGTCTTATTTTTTCACTCTTCTCTGTGGTACACCTCTGAGCTCAGGCAGCTGAAAATCCTAGAACATTGACTGGAGTGACTGTCTTCATAAACTGAACTTGCTGTTTTGGGGACAGGGATGATAATTGCTGAAATCAGCAATTCAAAATCATCCACAAACTGCCTAGCAGACTACAGACCTGTGGCTCTCACTCCCCTCATCATGAAGTG